>MU006790.1:337865-360633 GCA_010093635.1 Massarina eburnea CBS 473.64 | reverse complement strand
AGGCAGTGAGGGTACAGAGAGTGTTAAGAAATCACGCGTCTTCTTGGAATCACAACAATCCTACGTCAGCACGGCCGGATCAACAGTTGATCCGAGCTAAAACGCCCATTTCTACGCGTCTATTGATCAATTTGACTATCCTTCCTACTATCAACTTCAAAAATCAGCAGAATTGAGCTCGAAATCGTACAGAAATCGTCAAAATTGACTCTCAGAGAGTTGAGAAATCGGCCGTCTTTTCGGCCAAGACGCTAAGGGCGACAGGGGGAGGGGGCAACCCGTTCATGCTCCACCCTTGTAGAAGTGTGAGCAGTGGTCACCATGTCTGAAAGTCTCGATGCTGACGACCTCTGGCACCTGGAAGTGGTAGGTTAGAGTCATCACGGGGCAGCTCTCTCGCTCTTTCCTCTTGCGTCACTGCTTGTTTACTCACCACTATCTTCGTATCATCTTGACCTCCTTCACTCCAAACATACCGTCGGGTCATCTCATCTGGAAGACACCAATATCACCTCAACTCCATATGGCGCCCACGGCAGACCTGTCTGTGCAGGCTGAACGCCACATCCAGAATGCTCTTGCCCGTCTCCCACGCTCCATGAGTCGCTTCCTGGGCTATCGTGGCACAAACTTGCCTCCATCTCCCAATTATCTCGTCTGTCTCTGGGGCTTCATCGGCGCTTTTGGCGGCTTGGGCATCATTTTTGCCGTCTTCGCGCACACTGAGTATTTCACCAGCCGCCTCGTGCCTCCCATCATCGCTTCCTTTGGTGCTTCAGCAATTCTCTGCTACGGCTCCATAGACGTTCCTCTGGCGCAGCCACGCTCTCTTATCTTCGGCCATTTCTTGAGCGCCCTCACCGGCGTCATCATTGCCACCATCTTTGCCTTCGACCTCCAGGATGACAAGACACCGCGTCTCCAATGGCTGGCCGCAAGCCTCTCAACAGCCATAGCGCTCATGGTCATGCACCTCACAAAGACGACCCATCCACCGGCTGGAGCAACTGCCCTGCTTCCTTGCATCGATCCGACTATATGGGCTCTACGGTGGTACTTTCTGCCTATCGTTCTCCTTTCGTCGACACTCATCCTCGTGAGCGCTCTCCTAGTCAACAATATTCAACGGCAGTATCCGAAATTTTGGTTCGCGCCGATACCTCCAATCCCACAGGCGCAGCCGGACCCATCGCATGGCAAAAAGCATCGCCATCGTGGCCCACCGGACCCTGAGATGGCGCAGGGTTTGTCAGAGCATCCTTCGCCCCAATTGCGAAACTTGGGCGCTGCACTTTGAGGGCCATCGCATGTTTGTGGGACATGTATGCACTTGCAGATGAAAAAGAAGATACCCTTGGGGCAAGAAGTAAAGCGTGCGTAATACAGTGAATATATGGTCCAAGATGCGGATGTCCGTAGTGTCATTTGAGGATGGTGAGTTACTAGCTATTATACAGAAGCACTGCTTGAAGAACATTAAATCCAACGACCCAGGATAGGAAAGTCTATAATATTGTCAATATAATTAGCTCAATAAACTTTCAGACATCTGACCATTTGTCCAATTCTTCACTGCCCGACTGTCCTAGGAGATCATAGCGATTTCGCGAAGGGAACGCAACATCGAACATTTCAATTCTTTCGGACCCAGAGCTGCGTGTCCCAAAGCCACATATCATTCTTCCAAAGCCCTCCAAACTCCTCTTTCGCCACCACAAAACCATCAAACCCCCTCGTGTCATAGTTCTTCAAGAACTTCAACATCCGCGGAGTCTCCCAATCCATTCCTGTCGCCCATTTCGCAGACCGAGTCGTGTTCACTTCGTCTCCGAGAATCCCTGCTGGTCCCCTTCCGCAGTCCCCAGCAGCAGTCAGGTCAGCGAGAACTTCATACACCGGAGCGACACACGCAATAGTAATAACAAAACTGTTCTCGTCGATAGCGAGAAATCCATCAGGATCATCCCTCGTCTCGAACCGAGGCGAAAGCTCAGAAAGCAATGTCCTGTCTATATCAACGTACCCAGGATCTTGCAGTATGATGGGGATCGGATCCTGCACCTGTCCGACGGTAGTCTGGTTAATACAGTACTCCTCGAGCGTCTCCGCGATTGTGAGGGCAGTTAGGTGCTGTGTAATCATATTAACCTCCACCTCGCCACTCTTGCAGTGACAGTCCCCATACCGATGCGCGAAGGATCCTAGTCCGAAACATATAATATTTTTAACCCTGGGCATCTTCACCGCACTCTCCCTTACCATCTTCACTAAATCCTTCTTCGTGCTACAGCTGTCCCACTGTTCTACCGTGCGCTGCAGCACTATCCTCACCCTCTCGATATCGTGCACGCCGTTCCACTCGAGCGGCTTGCGGAGTGGGACTTTGACGGCTTGTTCGTAGGGCACTTCGTTCTCACACATCGATGATGTTCGCATGTGGGACCAGTCTATTAGCTTATTTTCTTTTTGCTTCCGAAGCACGTCTTTGGCGGTATTGAGGAAGGATCGGGTTCGGAGTGGTTTGTTTTTGAGTACTTGTTTTTCGTAGTTGAGGATGTTGAATTTGGGTAGTCCGTCTTTGATGTCAGGGTCTAGGCCGTGGTTCATGATGCAGTGGCGCTTGAAGGATTCGCGGGTTATGATGTTTGGATCGGTAGGGATTGCGGAGGATTTCTCCCGCTTCTGGAAGAGGTTCGGGATTTGTAAGGGCATGGTTGTGTGATAAGCGTGCTTTTTGGGTGGACGGTTGCGATCGTGCAGTTTGGGGGATAGGTGTGTTGTGTAGAATAGTGTATCAATTTATATTTACTATTGGAATACGTGATCGAAGTCTTGCTGATACGTGCACTTTGGTCACTTCTATTGATGAGCTGTATCTCATTCAGGGATTAGCGTGAATTAACACAAGTCTAATTCCTAAGTTCACCATAAAGAAACCATAGTGATTTGTGTGATGTGCTTAACAAGGCGATCCGCTCGTTCCGGCAACTCGAATACCCTTTCCTAAAACCCGAGTATCAGAAAACAGACTCCGCCCACCAACACTCCCGCCGAGAAATACCCAAATTATTCGCAAACCATGCCTTTCGATGCCGATGATGCGTCCGACTCTGGCTTAGATACAAGCAACAGATTCGGCAGTGAGTACAAGGCTTGCGGCATCCGAAAACGCTGGTTATGGCTACGGAGGAAACAGGACGTTATTAGTATGAGTGAAGGACTGAGTCGCGTTGAGATCCGAAGGAGTGCGCAGGAGGTTGGTGAGGTGATGGCAATGATTGCAGACATTGTGTGGGACCTTGAAGGTGTGGGGGAGGCAGTTGGGACATTAGAGGGCAGGATGAGTAGGGTGGTGGGAATCAGAAGGGTGGATTAACTGATGACGAAGCTGCGGATTTTTAGGACCGATTTTACCCTTGTGTGGAGACTCTTGCCTGGTAGATCTAAGATTCCAAGACAACAATTCGAGTAAACCCTAACCTAGACATCTATTACTGCATTGATACTGGACTTCGGATTATTGATGACGTAGACTTTGACCAACAAACAAACAAAGAACTCCAGTTCTATTTCTGGAAATCGACAAAACACAATGTCGTTGTCGCAATACCAACCTACCTTCCGATAGCCCAGCGAACAAGGACACTTCACAATGTGACTATACAATGCACGTATCCATTTCGATCCATTATAAAATGCTCCTTACGTCCTACCTACCTTCACCTTTTCGTCTCGGCCCGCCTCCCGTGATCCAAGGGTCCCATTTCTCCACCTTTTCTCCCTGTGATTCAGTCTAGATCCCTGAGATCTAGTTCGCCTCAAGGTCGCAAGGAATAGGAAGGTCACTTCGACACCCTCAACTCTCCCCATAGCAGGAAATATGGCATTCTCACTCTCCCCCTCTCCCAGCGTGAGCATATCGTCTGGAACGACATCTCGCGATTCATCGAACCGTAGTTCTTCTTCGACCGTGTCTTCTGCGCCAACTGATCGTCCGTCCTACAAAGACAATCAGACGGCGAAGAAGGAGTTTCGCAAGAAGTGTGTACCACGCAAGTCTGAGGGTCAGCTTGTGAACGAGTACGCGGACTTCGATGTAGAGGGCCTAGAAAATGAGTTTGATATGGAAGGGGTGGAGAAGCGCCTCGCGTCCAAGTCGTTCCAGAAGTCGAAAGATGGTCTCACTGGTGAGATCCTTTTCGACGCTGGTATGCTGGAGGATGAGGAGGAGTTTGTACCCGTGGATCTCGATGAGAAGTATCGCCAACTTGCTATTGCGAAACAGAAGGAACAGGAAGGTCTTTCGGATATCGTCGACGAGACGACTTCTTTTTTAGGCAGGCAGACGCACAATCGGTGCGATAATCCCGTGCAGGTCGCGGGTAGTCCTGGCTCTCAGAAGTCATCCTCGTCTCAGTCACCCATCCCGGGTGTCGACTATCTCCCTGGTGTCGAGCACCTTACCAATATCCAGGTCCGTTCTGTGTTCATCTACGTGGATGCACAAGGATCAGGTGAGTATTCTTCCGCTGTTGCTAACACTGACAACACAGCAGTCAACGAAGTCGTACACTTCATCGATTCGTGGCTAGACCGCACTCCTGATGGCGATGTAATGTTTGACTACGGCTCTGCTGATGTGGAACAGCGCAACACTGAAACCTTTGGATACTCTGACCTTCAGCGATTGTTGGAGGAGCATGGCGTCGTACTCAATGATGATGTGGAAGATGATGCTATTGATGAGATACCGCGGCTCGGTTTCTACTTCGATGCACAAACTCAATGCCAGGTAGATTATACTGCTCTGAACCAGATCTTACTGTCTCCGTACGATCAATATCAGCAAATCATCAACCGCGCCAATGAGAATGATGAGCCCGAGAATAATTACGATGGTATTGGTAAGATCGTGAGCGAGTACTCCGAGTCCGATGTCCCATCGAGGATGCCGAGCCAGGAGGACCTTCCTACCTGCCTGCAGATTGTTCGACCGCGTCACCCTCACGCCATCCGGCCAAGGATACCGAATAGCATCTTGAAGTGGCAAAAGATGAAGTATATACCGTGTCTATCGCACATCTCGGAGTATTCGAATTTTGCAGCCAGGCATGAGCTGCCGGCTTCGCCGTACTCGTTCACTACAATCACTCTGGCTGATTCGCTTGGTTTGAATGGTTCCCAGGCTGGTACTGGGACTCCTCTTACGAATCGTCGTGCGAGCTTCCTGAGTGAGATGGATGATGAAGTAGACGGCGATGCGGAGCCTGAATCTGTCTGCTCTCTGGGTTATATATCGACCTTTGACTCTGACTCGGATATTGAATCGCTTAGCTCAATCGATTCGGATCTTATCGATATTGATGTTCTGGAACATCGTCGCCGCGCACTTGCAAGTCTCGAGGGCACTGACATTTTAGGTGATCGACGTCGCGCACTCATGCGTCTTGAGGGCACAGATGTTTCTTCCTTTGACGGTGACATTGAATCCGAGGCATCTGTTGATGATGAGTCTGACTCCGAGCCTTCCATCGATTTCACCGGCTATCATGGCGGCGCTGTTCAACATCTAGTGCCACGACGTTCGAGTTTCTTGGATGATGAAATGTCGGTAGCTGCTGATAGTCATGCACTTCTGGATAATCTCGATGATGGGATGATGCCTATTGTATATGACGGCGTCCTTGATTTTTTGGCGTGTACCACTCCAGCCCGCGCGGTTACAGTGTCGAGGGTCGATGGGAGGGCGGTGAGGGAAGTGCACATTCCTGCATCTGCTCCTATTTCCTCGGCTATAGAGTCATTGTTTGCGAGCGATACCTGGTGGTCTGAGCCGGACCTGACGTTTAGGTTCATGGGTGGACAGATCAATATGTGGACCTGATGGCGCTTAGGATATCTTGACTGATATTCTTGTAGATGGCGCTAGGGATTATAGGGAAGTCTAGACTTCTCTGGAACAATAAATTAGAATAAACAATTTAATGCAAAATAAACTTGATAGAAAGACACAATGGAAAATAGACTTTATTAATATCTACAAACGGTCTGAGTCTATGACCAGGCATATCGGAAGGCCATTTCCACACCCAATATTTCGCAATGGATTATAAAACCTGTAGGTGGGCAAAACTCGTACAAGGACGTCAGCGTCCCGTGTTCAACCAGCGCAATTCGCTCCTGAGGCTTCGTCTTTAGGCAATTTCGGCTGTTTGATAGAATCGCCACTGCGACTTCACAGCCTGTGGAGTGTCCAGTATATTGCTTGCCTCCATATGAGGTCGGCCAAAAGTATTGGCGATAATAATAGTAACAAACGTGGACCCAAACACGACCGGCTTCGGAGATGGTCTACAAATTAGAAAAGCCTCTCGTGATGAATATACGCGTCCGTAAAGTAAACCAGTTCACTCGAAGCCGAGTCTTGGTATATAGGTGAGCTGTCGGCGTGTCCATTATAGATTGGTTGCAACAACCTGGAACTGAAACTGCGCTGTTGACCGTTGTATGTCCTGGCTACCGGTAAGCAATCCAATAGTCGAAGTCAGAGGCTGTCGCGATGAGCTGAAGCATTACAAGCGCCATTTAGTAAGTCTCAGAGATAAGAGATACCCTGAAGAGAGCTCGCGTGACCCACATTATCAGCGGGAGTTTCCACGGAATAGAAAGGTAGTAGTTTAGCGGGGAGTGCTGCAACTCATTTACGCATGGAAGCTTGATCTGAATAAGAGATAGCGTTCCCAGTCGTGCAGAAGAGCGAATTATTGCCTGCATGGATGCGCTGTTCATCAGCAATCAGGATGGGTATTCCGGCTTGATGTCAGCTCAGCACGTCTCAAATATGAGATCGTAGTTCATAGGTCGTTCGTGGGTCATCCAAACAGCCTTCAGTTGGAGAATGTAGAGCGTGCGGGCAAAATGATCGCGTCAAATGCATGTAAAGATTCTCACGACTCACGGTCACTTCGAACTGTAGGCCAGCCAACTTCGTATGCCTTCGTCATGTATATACAAGCGAGAAATGGTGCAAACCGAGGTGGATATGTGCGATGTACGGTGAAAATCCTGCATATTGCCGATATCTGTGCTGGAGCCGAGTTCGTTATCGAGGCATGCCGATGATGCTCAAGACTTAGTTTGCTCCAAAAGAAGCTTATGGCCGTTTCTAGGCTTAGACGTATACAGCCTTAGGCATGAACCTGGGTTGATCAGTGAAGCGTGGAAACCGGGCGGATGAGAGATGTAACGGTGTTACATGGTTCGGATGCTTCCATCAATGCGATCGAAAGGTGCCCTGGAGGTGCTAGTCCACTTTCAGAATGTTGGTCCTCAATCGGGTTCGGCGCGAGATGGGGTGTGCTATCGTAAGCACTCAGGCGGGATTCATTGGCGGAGGAATGTATCGCTGGCTTGCCACAATATTGTTACTGAAGTTTTCTCATTCGTTTGAGATTACACTGTAGCCTCAAAGGTACAAAGGTAGTATAGTAATCGAACTCCGATGAGAGGAGCAAGTGGAGTGCTGTACAAGGGGCAGCGCGCCGCGAAGAAGGGCATATGAGTTCTCCCAGCGGTGAAGTTTTTCTGAGAGCTCCCGGAATAGGGATGTGCCTTGCGCAAAGGACAACAATGGCGGCAGTCTGAGAAATATTTCCGGAGTGGTTTTGCGCGTAGAGAGCTGGACGGTGGATGTTCCCTGCAACGTGAGAGGACAAGTGTGAAGGCTAGCACGCACTAATCCGTAACGGCCCTAGTGCACTTCTAAACATAGCCACCGCCTCTTATCCGTCCGATGCCATCTCAACGCCGTCCCCACTCAGGTCTACCCAGCCACAGCTGCAACCGAACTTTCGACTGTAATCCTCTTTTTGTAGGCAAGGTAGCATGACATGCTGGTCCGTGGCTTACCGAGGTTTCTGCTCAGCTCCCCTGTCGTCACTTTATCGACCCACCGTATTGAGAAAGTGTAGCTTCGTTCTGGGAGAGCGATGTGACCGAGCTGCTGATGCGAACAGTGTCGCAATGTATGGAAACATGCAGATTCGTGTAGATGCTCTGGTCATATAAAGACTCCTTACCGCTCCCGCCATGTATTTTTTTCCCATCACAGCAACAAACATCTAATACAATTTCTTAGCACGTTCGCTCTTCTTTTCAATCCCAACCACACTCGCTCTTAGATCTGCCCCTCGCCCATCTCAGAGAATAATACTTAATACAATCACCATTCCTATTGGAACATCGTTAACCAGCCAACTCAAAATGCGATCCTTCACCATCGCCGCCGCCTCTCTCATCGGCGCTGTTGCTGCTAACCCTATCGAGGTTCCCAGGGACAACTATGGATATCACCCGATCGTTCCAACAGGGTACTCTGCGGTGACTCCCTCCTCTACCCCGTCGGCCTCGAAGAGCTCATACTCCACCGTCACACCATCATCCTACTCTTCAGTGACGCCATCATCCTCGTCAAGTGCTAGCTCTTACTCTTCTGCTACGCCCTCGACTTACTCCTCGGTCTCGGTTTCAACATATCCCCCTCTCCCCACAGGGTACTCGTCGGGGTCGGTTTCATCCTACCATCCTCACCCCTCCACCTACACCCCTTATCCCACTGGCTATCCTTCTGAATCGCCTTCGAGCTACCAGCCTCACCCCACTGGCTATCCTTCTGAATCGCCTTCGAGCTACCAGCCTCACCCCACTGGCTATCCTTCTGAATCGCCTTCGAGCTACCAGCCTCACCCCACTGGATACCCTCCCCAGCCTCCCACGGATATCACAACCTACACAACGGAGACGATTTGCCCCGTGACAACGACCTACGGAACTGATGTCATCACCACCTTGACTACGAGCACCATCACTGTCACCTCATGCAAGGGCGGATGCCACCAACCTACTCCCGAGCCTACTACTACCGGCCCCGCTGTCACCTCGACCGAGACAATCACCAAGACGACTTACACTTGGGTCCCATGCAGCACATCGGTCGGTGACAACGGGCCTTCGGTGATCTACTCAACTTTCCTGACTGCCTCATACTACCCCACCACCATTGTGAGCACTGTTATCACCTACCCCACTGTTACACCCGAGCCGTCTGTCGTCACTCCCGCCGGTACTCCCGCCAGCACTCCCATTGCTCCTACCATCACTCCCGTTGCTCCTACCAGCGCTCCTGTTGCTCCTACCGAGTGCCCGGCCCAAGCTACTGTCACCGTAACTGTCCAGCCCCAACCTTGCCACAAGTGTGAGACCAAGACCTACACTGTCACCGAGAATGGCTCTACGACCTCTTTCACCATCACTGTCACGCCCACCTACACTCCGATCGCACCGAGCTCCTCCGCCCAGACTCCCTCCAGCTCCCAGTTCACGCAGCCCAGCGGTACCGGTGCTAGCTCTACCTACGTCCCCAGCGGTACCGGATACATTCCTTATCCTACCGTCAGCTCTGGCTCTTCCAGTTCGGTCTACATCACCGGTCGCCTCCCCCCTAAGCCTACTGGCTACGGTCATGCCCACTGGTAAATCACTCATGTTGAGTGGGTAGATCGGTAGTAAAAGGCGTCTGGGTTCATTTGCTTATTTGGGGGATATACGCCTCACGACTCTCCTTTACGGTATAAAGCATTGCATAGCGTGGCATTCATTCCTTTGGCCTTGCATAGCTGCGGCGTTGAACTATGGTATACGCCATGATTGGCTAGGGTCGTCTTCATGTACATAGACTTGAGTGCATCGCGCGCTTTAGCGCAGATTTTATGATTTCTAATAATTAATTAATACCTTGAGGTATTCTGACGCTCTTTACTCTTCCATCCTCTGCATGCTTGTGATTTTACCATACTGCAAGGGCAGCGCGACCAGCGGGAAGTAGTGAGAGGACTAAACAAGACTCGCAATATTGGTTTTCGTTATTTCACGCTCCCGTTTTCAGCCGTCGCCACGTCGCCATCTCACTTGGCTATGCCACCACATGACTCACCGAGTCTCGTGTCAGTATCGCCATCAGCAATCAATTAATAACCGCCACCACAACCTTACATTCTTATCCTTCAGTTGCATATTGTCAGCATGTTCTCCAGCTGCGTTATCCCCTGCCTTTGGTAAGTCATACTTCGTTGACTTTTATGCGCAAGAGCTGAGAAAGACTTTCTTATCGCGGCTCGGCAATACAGCGCAGGAAACTCGGCACACGTAAGATATATGACAATTGTCATAATGTTCCCTCCAGATGATTCTGAATACGATAGTGAACTTTATTCCTGTTTGTTATTCTTGATTTTCGGTAGCGCGCCATCACATATTGATCACAGAATTTACTTTTGCTACTGATAAATGTTCAGTAGAATTAGATACGTATGTCTGATAGATATTTGATCTTGACGGGTCAGAATAGATGACGCAATTGGATTTCCCACGTCCTTCTTCTAAAGTCCTCATCATGTTCGACTTTCAGCACTGCATGGCCCAATGATTGTTTTACCAGTAATCTGTAGATGTATTTGATCGCTGATTTTGCCCATATCATAGAGTATTTCTTTCTCATTGAGTGTAGACCGCATTTTCCACAAATTATCAAGGCTTAATCTAGACAACCGCACCGGTGCCTCATTCGTATACATATTGGATGAGATATACAGATATTCGTTAAATAGACAGCTTACTGATAGCAAAACCGAGATCTCGATATCAATCTTCTAGAGAAGAAGACCTATATCCTGCGCGACAGTACTTTTCTCACAGAAGCTACTTATGTTGTAAATGACTATCCCGCCGTTCTATCGAATTCCCCGCGAACCCCGCGACCGCATCTACCATTTCGCCCTTCTCGGCTAGCATGTCCGATTAAACGTCTCCAATATCAGTGTGGCGGTCGGCTATAGCTACACTTTTGGAAGCTTCAAGGCAAAAGACCTGGTCTGGCTGCTCACTTCACACCAGACTCTTCAGGAAGGACTCGATCAGTTCTACACGATCCCTAAACTAAGTGCGCACTATGTAAACGAGTCGTAGTACAGATCCCCGCATGACCTTTTATTTGGTAAACCCAAATCAACATTTGATTTGGGACTGAAGTTAGACAAGAGCAACAAAAATGGTACATCTCGTTTCACGAAAAAGCCAGGTTTCATCATATACCATGCTCGTCAACTTATGAGCCTAGTATTGATAGCCGCGTACACGCCAGTAGGGCTTGTTCATCGCCATGAGGTATGCAACGAGTATAACTGGTAAAATAGCAGCACCACTGAACAATGCAGCAGTTAAATGTGTAAACAGTATAGTATCTCGAATATAAAATGCACTGATGAATAACTCCCGGAATATAAAGCACAGTGTGACTTAAGTCAAGATATCTTATGTCGGCATTTAAATCAGTGTGGTAGACGGATCATTATCGGAGTTTTAACGTCCTAGTCTCTTCTATGCAGCCGTGAGGATGCTGACTCTAAGGACAAATGTAAGTTTAACCCAAGTCTAATAGAATATAGGAAGGGGCCGGCTCGATCTCGGTTTCTGTGGTAGCGAGAGGGCGAATTATAGAGCTCCCTCTCTCTCAAAAATTCAAAAATTCAAAAGATTTACAAAAAAAATTTCCTCCCCGCAAATCGAACCCAAAAACAAAAAATAAGCATCTACACTCAGAGTTTACACCACAACTGATCTAGTCCGGCTCTACGAGCGATCCTCCCAGACCAGCCTGGAATCCGAACAGTGGTACTATTACAAGTCTCCACCGAAGTCCCAAAGCATAGTGCTTATTGAAGATTTTTGAGATTAATTGGGGTTATATAGTAGTGTTTGGTGAGATACCCCGCTATTTGGTGTTGGGAATTTCGGAATTTGGTGGGGTAGTGTTGTGTGTTTGTATGTGTGTGCGCGTGAAGGCATATGACTCCACTCACCACAATGCCATTAGACTGACCACACTACTAAAGCCTCGGCGCGAAACGTCTACAATCTAAAAGCTTTATATAGAGGCGAAAGGTTTGGGATTTACAAGTTGGAAGATAGTATGCATATTTTGAACCATGGCTTCCCGCAACAGCATCCTCCTTGAGAACGGCATCGCCCTCATCCACGATTCCAACAGTCACGTCGTGCCCAAACCTCTCGATATTCTCATTCAATATGGAAAACCTTCGAAGCTCGAGAAGGGCATCTGCACATCCAATGACGTCGAAGTGATCGATTGCGCAGACGAGACCATCATCCCCGGCTTCCTTGACACACAGCACCACGGCTAGTAGCCACAGCTCAAAGGTCGACATGCAGACGAACTTCTCATGGAATACATGGTAGCCGGTCTATCGCTCGTGTCGAATTATACTCAGTACTATTGACAACAAGAAGGCAACTCGCAGCACATGCAATATACGGCAGCCGACTTGCCGGCATGCTCGAGGCTATCGACGCAGGTAATACAACTGTTGTTGACCATGCGCATATCAACGTGACGGCTGAGCACTCTAAGCTCGGTATCGGAGCAACCGCTTCATCAGGCATCCGCGCAGCCTTTTGCTACGCTCCCATCAATATCGTGAAAGGCTTTAATCCCTTCGCCTTCCACGAAAATCCGCTTGAGTATTGGATCATGCAGACATTTTCGGACCTTGCCGATGTATCTCCCGTTCGAAATGGTAGAGTGAGCTTGGGGTTTGCGTGGGACTTGTGGTCTCTGGATCCAGATATTGCGAGAAGTATGTTCGCGAAAGTGACCATTAAGGTGATCACCGTTCATGGCACGAATTTTTCCAACGCACCGCAGATCGCTAAAAGCTTCGGTGGCTCGATTCACGATTCATCGTCTCGCATGGCGGCGACATTTCCAAAGATGATAAAGCCCTGCTTGAGGAATCAGGTGTACACGTCTCCGCGCCACAAAGCACCGAGCTTCAGATGTCCATGGGCCGGCCCGTATGTTTCGATGCATCTTTCACGAATACAGAGCTCCAGTAGATGGAGAATGGCGTTCAAGATCAGGCGAGTTTAAGTGGACTGTCATTCGATCAACGCCAGTTCTAGTATTTTGGGGGCAAGACTTGGGCTTCAAAACGCCAAGAACCATTTCGGCCAGTACACGATGAAACACGGGGAAATATTGAAGAAATTCCCCCAAAGTCTGAGTGTGGAGGCTGCATTCAACCTGGCGACCATCAAAGGCGTTGGAACAGCAAAGATGCCCAATGAGATCGGCAGAATTGCTGCGGGCTACAAATCTGACCTCGCCATATTCGATGCGTTGAATCCAAGCATGGTTGGTGCAGCACAACACGATCCCGTTGCGGCAATTATCCTGCACTCTAATCCCGCAGACATCGAGACGGTGATCGTGAACGGTATTCTGGGAAAGAGTGAGGGGAAGCTGGTGGGCATTAGTGTCGATACAAGCGCAAAGGAGGCGGTTGGCAGAACGGAACTAGGGTGGAGTGAGATTGCCAAGGAGGTAGTGAAGAGTCGAGAAGCCGTTCAGAGCGAAACCGAGAAGGTTGAGCTTGCG
This sequence comes from Massarina eburnea CBS 473.64, assembly GCA_010093635.1. Taxonomy (NCBI): domain Eukaryota; kingdom Fungi; phylum Ascomycota; class Dothideomycetes; order Pleosporales; family Massarinaceae; genus Massarina; species Massarina eburnea. The sequence goes on along the minus strand of MU006790.1, from coordinate 347,123 downwards.
GAGAATATGAGTCAAAACCTGTAGAGTAAACTTGGTCGCAGAAATCCACTGCCTTGTACCTACCAAATATCATCTCTTCGCTCTCTTCTCTATCAATATCTTGATGCGTTTTAGGCAGCAGTGGCCGAGTTTTTTACGGACAATTGTCGTTCTATTTATAGAATGGTAGACATCTCAAAATCGAGGATCTTTGTCTGGGGGTGACTTTCGTCATTGATGTGGGGAACTGTCAGAAAGTGTGTCGATCATCATTGTCGAGGATGTCACCCAATCTCCGTCACATATTCCGCGACTATTCAGCACATACTTTGCGCTAGGCGAATGGATATGATACCGTTGTTTACACTAATGGTGTGTTTATATACGTACACCTATTCTACGAGAAGTCGACAACTTCGAAAACTCTGCTATGCACTAACCATGCGTAGCTGTAGTTGAATCTGCACTATTTGGCCTTCTCCTAATGTTTCTGTATGAATTGTAGAATTTCGTGCTTGCTTTTCTCTTCTTTCAACCACTCAGGCATTTGCGCAAGCGGGAGAGTATCGGGAGCAGAATAAGGACTTTAGAGCCCTCAATAGCAGAGAACATAAGATCTAGGATCGTGTAATGACGTCTAGTAATAACGCTAAGATCGAGCTTTTGCTTAATAGAGTTAGAATTATCTATTGTCCCTTGCGTTTAAAGGCCCCGAAGTTCTTACCCTGTGCTTCTAATGCCCCCACTAACTAACCCCTTAGCAGCTGAAGGATGTGATCGGCCCTTATAGCGCAGCGAGAGCTGAAACGCACTGTAAAGAAAACACATAGGACTTCGTGATAAATGCTATTAGAAGGTTCAAGATTGAGAAAGAAAAAACTAACAGAAAACTTGAACAACAGACATAATGGAGGAAGGGAAATCTCAACAGGAAAGCTTTTATGTGCAGCATAAGAGGGGATCAGAGTAGAGGAAAAGAAACACAGTTAGTGTCAGGCCACTCATGCTTGGGGGCGAATAACCAGCCCAAGTAGATAATAGGCAACCTGACTGTAGATTGCGAAACGCATGTGGTTAATGTTAAGTCGCCTTTATGCGCTGACACTTCTTTCTCGTATCCATCACCAACCTCCATTTTGCTCTCATGGACGTCGATTTGCAGGGCCGCCGAAAGTTTCTGGCCTTTTGTGTCGCCTGTGTCCTCTCGTTGCTCACAATGGGCATATTCGTAAACATGGGCTCAAATGCCCCACCGCCGCTTCCTCTGAGCCCAAGCCCTCACAATTCCGGTCCTCAACTATTTTCCGACGTCGATGACGCGCAACCGCAGTCGCAGAAAGAGTGGGGGACTGATTTCAATCGATATAGTTTCTCGTCGGCGCAATGTGCTTCTGAGTTTGGAGACCTGTTCAAGGAGATCGAGCGCGCGGTCGCTCACAGGAAGAGTGTTGGGAGCCTAACAGAGTCAGACATCGATTTGGCGTGGAAGCCCGAGGGTGCGGTAAAGGCGATGATATACAACCAGAAGGTATGTCGTCCTAGTCGATGGAGTGAAAGACAATAGCCATTCGGCACCTGATACCGATGTTAATGCCCCACAGCTATACATCCTGGAGTCCAAGATTAGCGACCCTTTCAAAATTAGCCGCGCACTAGGTATACTGCACCAGATCGACCGCGCTCTCGTGTCCAGCCCCGAGCCACTTCCCAACATCGAGTTCTCCTTCATCGTCAGCGACCTCCCGGGCGAGAACTACCAGCACCATACCTTCTGGTCGCTCTCGCGCCTAGCCGTCGATGAAAAAACATGGTTGATGCCGGACTTTGGATACTGGTCGTGGCCACTAGACCTGGTAGGAAACTACGAGCAGATCCGGGCAGAAGTCAAGGCAAATGAGATCGATTGGGAGAACAAGGTCCCTAAAGCTCTTTGGCGCGGTGCTCTCAAGACGAATGCAGTCCGCAGTTCGTTGATAAAGGCGACGCGTGGAAAACCGTGGGCCGACATTGAGGAAGTGAAATGGAAGAATCGCACGGATTTGGTGGCTGAATCTGCCGTTTCGGCCTTGTCTATGGTAGATCATTGTGGGCATCGATTCCTCATTCACACGGAGGGTGCGTTTTCCATCTCTTTGTGGTCATTTATATGATGCTGACCCAAGTTTGGATCTAGGACGAAGCTACTCCGGCCGTGGAAAATACCTGCTGAATTGTGATTCGATAACAATCATGCACAAGAAAGAATGGATCGAACCGCATCACAATGTCCTAGTTGCCTCTGGGCCGGACCAGAATTTCGTCGAAGTCGAGCGCAACTTCTCCGATCTCGAGTCGAAAATGGAAAATTTGCTAAAGAACCAAACACAAGCGAAATTGATTGCACAGAACAGTGTAAAGACATTCCGTGATCGATATCTCACGCCTGCGGCGCAAGCTTGCTATTGGCGCCAGTTGATCCGCTCGTGGGCTGAAGTGAGCTTTCGTCCCAAGCCATGGGCTGTTGTGGATGGAAAGAGGAGTCTGAGGGGTGTGCCATTTGAGACATATGTGTAAGCAATTTTTCCGAATAACTATTATGATATGAAAGTGTGATTGACGTGACATAGGGTACAAGCACTAGAGAAGAAGTCCGATCATTGCCCAACCTGGAAGAAGTTAACACTGCAGTGTTAGTATACGCTTATTTGAACTTCGCGAGAGCTCGATGAAAAACAACCCGCGATGCCCTAGGCAGGAGAAGTTATGGACCTATGGGTTTAGGACAAGAGGTTCTTCTTCGCCCATCGCAAAGCAGGTACAGATTTTGTGACAGTGCTATACGGTGACCACAGTGGACTCGCAGTGCACTGGATCAACTCACTAAAAGCGCTTGTATAGTTAGCCAAAAGGCATATCCGGATAAGGAGAATTCTATTAGATATTAAGTCATGGGATGGAAGAAGAATACGTTGATGAGAAATGACATGGCTGGCGATGACGTCATGCAGCTCTCGTAGATTTAGATGAGCAACCCAAGAATATGTAGATAGATCATAGGAGGAATAATGGAGAAAGATTGTGTTGAAGGAATCGAAGGATCGGAACAAGATCATGACGCAAATCTTGCCAAGATCCCTTCCTGTTCCGTACCACCGAACGCGTCGCATTTCTCCCCCCTTTTCTGACCCATCGTTGCCACCACCACATTCGTTCTCGTCCGGTAATCGCATCATTCATGGGCTTGTCACCCCAGAGTATTGCTTTCGCCGCTGAGGAGTTGAAAAAATTCATAAACGATACGATCGCTCAATATTCATACACAACGGACGACGCGTAGAGGCCAGAACCCCAATTGCTATCACACAACGATCTGTGACTATTGAAATTTGAGTGCTTTGCCCTCTACAAGGAACGCGCGCGGATGGGGATTGTGTCTAAAGTCGCAATGGCGAAGCTACCGTTAGGAACTGTCTCCATACTTTCCTGCTGGAGCTTTGTTCTTAATAAAAAATCCATCTCTACGGAATATTTGGATAGATTGAACAGAGAATACAGGCTCACTGTACAGGCTCCGATGCCTTGACTGGCGATTTGGATGTTTCTGTCACGTGACCTCACGCCCGCATAAGAGGAAGGTCGTGTTAGTCACCCGAGCCAAATTATTGCTGAAGACCTAGACTTTATTGCTTTTTGGGGACTCAAATAGGCCGCTTTTGGTCGTGAATTATTGCGATAATTCGGCTTACTTTGCGTTCACTGTGTTCAACAGCCCCAGCTCACGATACGCTACGCAATCGGAGATCTCATTGTCACTGAGATAACTCGCAGACAAAAACCAAATTGGACCTTGCACTTCTTCCAACCCGAAGCTCAGGACAACATTCCCCGTAGTGGCTCTAGTCTTCCACTACTCACTTCCAATTCCCCTCGAAATCTGGCGATCAAGTCACTCTGGTGGCTTGTTGGACGTGAGCTATCGAGAGCTTCAAAGAGCCAAGGGCGGCCGCCAAGCTGTCGCCAAAATCAATGAAACTGATATCGCAATCCATGGCAAAATTGCGTCAGAGAAGAACAACACTACTCGTGCAGCCTTTACAACCTGGTCTAGGGCTGAGGAGTAAGTGAGTACATCTTCTAGCGGTCAACTTCTACACACTCTTTAGTCCATAACAATTCTTATTTTGTCGTAAGGAGCTTTCTTCCCGCTATTTCTTAGCACGCTTGGTTCACGACATCGCGGTTAGAGGGGGAGACATATTGACCAATAAAGACGGTCTGGCCGTTCTCAGCAGTCCCAAGCAACGCCCCCACGCGCCACGGCGAAAGGTTTGTTTTGCCTAGGCTTGACAGTTCTTAGGGTCTTGAACAAGACTTCGTATAATGGACCTCGCACGCAATATCTTGAAGCGCGCTTTACGATGGTCTGATACTCGGAAGAACCCGCTCTTTAGAAATCTTTCGGCCATAAAAGTAAGCTGACAGTCTAGTCTTTGAGACTTCGAAGCTCTCCACGGATCAAGCTCTCCTAAGATACAGTTCGTAAGCCTTGAGATTCCATCTCGTTGGCGTTTGTCAAGGTATTACCTCAGCCTTGTTTTTATAAGGCTGCAGTCATGGCAGCAAAAGTGGCCAAAGCCCTTGGCATCAAACTCGATTATCGAAATGAAGAGACACTGGTCTCTGAGCCTGCGCTCTCGCCGTCGGTTGAGGCTTGTAGGTTTCTCAGACTTCAGGACATATGAAGTATCGCTAACATTTTCAGACAATGAAAAAGAACCCACAGCGGGTGAATATCTCTCCCAGTTCAAACCCTCTCTTAGTGCCTTCCAGCGTTATCTGCGCAGCTTGTTCCCCTTCTGGAACTGGATCTTTCACTATAATGCCACATGGCTATTAGGTGATGTTATTGCGGGTGGGTCATAATCTTCTCACTGATCTCTAAGAGCTGGCTGGATACTGATGATGTAAAGGCGTCACTGTCGGTTTCGTTGTCATTCCTCAAGGTATGGCATATGCTCTTCTTGCAAAGCTACCGCCGGAATATGGTCTTTATACTTCATTCGTCGGCTTCTTGCTTTACTGGGCTTTTGCAACGTCAAAGGACATCACCATCGGTGTAAGTTTAAGATGATGCATTTGAGACGGTTACTAATAAGCTATAGACGGTCGCCGTCATGTCAACTATCGTTGGTAACATTGTCACTCGAGTGCAGAAGAATCCCAAGCATAAGCATCTCGAAGCTGAGCAAATTGCAAGGGCACTTGCAGTCATCGCAGGCGCTGTCCTCCTCTTCATCGGCTTAATCCGCTTCGGCCGCATCGTTGAGCTCATTCCTTTGGTGGCAATTGCCTCCTTTATGACCGGTGCGGCGTTTTCTATTGGGGCCGGACAGGTCCCTGCTCTGCTGGGTATCTCTGGCATCAACACTCGTGGGCCAACATACCTTGTGATCATCGATACGTTAAAGGGACTCCCGAAGACCAAGCTTGATGCAGCTATGGGACTTACGGCCCTAACTATGCTCTATGGGATCCGCATCTTCTGTAGCTTTATGACTAAAAGACAGCCTCACAAGAAGAAGGTTTGGTTTTTCCTTAGCACTTTGCGCATGGCCTTCGTCATTATGCTATATATTCTCATTAGCTTTCTTGCCAACCGACATGTCAAAGGCAATGCTTCGAAGGCCAAATTTAAGATTCTAGGCAGGGTTCCAAGAGGTAGTTTATCTTCCATGGAGCATAGTCTTTTGCTGACACGCTAAAGGTTTTCAACACGCTGGTGCTCCGACACTCAACAAGGAGATCCTCTCCGCCATTGCACCCGATCTACCTGTCACGATTATTGTCTTGATTCTCGAACATATCGCTATTTCAAAGTCCTTCGGTCGCATCAACAATTACGTTATCAATCCCTCACAGGAACTCGTCGCCGTCGGCTTTACTAACTTGATCGGCCCTTTCCTCGGCGCATACCCAGCCACTGGATCTTTCTCTCGCACAGCTATCAAATCAAAGGCTGGCGTTCGCACGCCTCTCGCTGGTATCTTTACCGCCGTTATCGTACTTCTCGCTCTGTACGCACTCACTGCCGTCTTCTTCTACATCCCCAATGCCGCTCTGGCGGCTATCATCATCCATGCCGTCGGTGATCTGATCACGCCTCCGAACGTAGTATATCAATTCTGGGAGACTTCACCATTAGAAGTCGTTATCTTCTTCGTTGGTGTATTCGTCACTGTATTCACCAACATCGAATACGGAATCTACGTCACAATCGGTGCCTCTTTCGGCCTTCTGGCATGGCGGATGCTTTTCACCCACGGCTCCATTCTTGGAAAAGTTAAGATACACCGTGCCACCCCAGACACAATCGCCCACCGTGGCAGTGAGACTCCGAGCTCAAGCACAACCACACGTGAAGCCTACCTTCCAGTAAATCACAAGGACGGCAGTAACCCTCTCATCGAGCCTGAGGCACCGTATCCAGGTATCCTGATCTTCCGTTTCACAGGCGGCTTCACCTACCTCAACCAACAAGGCTACATGGATGAGTTGGTTGCTCATGCTCAACACATTTCGCGCCCCACAACTCTCGAACGCAATGCTAAGATTGGTGATCGCCCATGGAATGACCCTGGACCACGTCGCGGTAAGCAGGTTGATCTCGACGACAATCGACCCACTCTTCGCGCCATTGTCCTCGATTTCTCTGCCGTCAACCACCTTGACATAACCACCGTCCAAGGTCTTGTTGACGTTCGTGCTCAATTGGATCGCTATGCCGCTCCCGATATTGTAGAATGGCACTTCGCCTCCATCAACAGTCGCTGGGCCAAACGCGCGTTGACATCAGCTGGCTTTGGTTATGTTGACTCTGAAAAATTCCGATCTCGCCAGCATTGGAATCCTGTCTATTCATTTGCTGATCTCGATGCGGATGTGGCCAAGAGTACAGATGTGGAGTCCCGCGAAGTTTCTGGAAAGGTTACCGCACTTCATGGCCTGAACAGGCCGTTCTTCCATGTTGATGTGCAAGCTGCTGTTGAAAGTGCTATTCAGGGTATTGAGTATGCACTGCAGCATGTTAGCTCTACAGATGAGACGGAGAAGGAACTTGTGCGTGGGAAGACGGACTAGGTGCTTGGTATAATGTGGGGTTGAGATGATTGTGTGGGGTCATTGTAACGGAATGCAGAGAATTGCATCGTATGGTAGGTATTATCTTGTTGCATGCTTTTCTAGTTAACAAAAAAGCCAAATACCCTGTCGCTAATGCCAATTGTTTGCTTCGTCACGATCACTGCAAGTCGTAGCGGGTGTTCGTTCTCATGAAATCGCAAGTGAACTTTTACTGCCCTGAACGTAAAGCATTGTTCCACTTATTATCTAGTAGGTAAAGGATTTTATGTGCTTGGAACTCTAGTGGTTTTTTTTTAAACCTTTGTATTGCATGGTGACCGACTTGACCAGATGGCGCACGCTACGCCTATCAAGGTAAAAGACTACTTGATGGGGGTTGACCCCAGAATATAATGTTGCGTATCTAAACTATAAGCCAACGGAGGCGTAATAGCGACCTCGATTTGTTACTCTTTCTCCATCACAAAACAGAATTCCATTAAACCAACAGCCTTGAACACATGAGGCAGAAGTTGGCTTCTGGCTCATAACTTTCTTCCATCTCTACCCACAAATACTTTTGCATCTTAATGCAGCGCACCGGGAAGTGCACAACAGTAGAGTGAGAGGCTGCACTAATTGGCTAGACCAAAAGCAAGGCTGAACACTCAGCATCCTTCAAACCGTTTCGCAAGATGCTTCCTAACACAGCTCTTCCTAATCTTATTTTTAGTCACATTATCACAACATGATGACGGGGCGTACATGCAGAGTATATGAAAAGAGTTTAGCTCGTGCCTTGCGACTGGCGGTACGCCAAAACGCTTACGACTTGGCTTTAACCTGCATCTTATTGGCTAGGCAGCATGAGTAGCTTGCTCCAGTGAACGTACTTCGCCTCCACACGTACAAATCACATGCGAAGGGGATGAGAAAAAGGTCGAGTGGTCGAGTGATCGATTTGTACGCAGTGTGCTGATAGTAGCTCTTTACCCCTCGGTTTCCGCCCCCGGGGCGTGAAAAACACGCCACTGCACCACTAGCTGCAGCTACAATGCATTTGTGGTTGGAATATTTCAATCCTAGGATATGAAGAGAAAGGACAGTCTTGTCCCTTCAGCTTCGGTGTGAACACTCCCTAAGAGGAGGAGAAATGTATGCACCATCGCTCGAACTGCTCCATCATGCGAGCAAAGGGAAAACCAAGAAGCAATATTTGACAAGAATCGATGCTATGAGTGCATATTAGTCAATGATGAACGCAAGGCTGAGAAAAAAGTAAAGGAGACCATGTGAGGAATGATCAAAATGTCCTATATGCAGGGGCGGAGAATACATGAAGTATACGAGGATTAAGAGTAGGAAGATATATGTAAACTAGGCCACCTTATAGTTTGTCTTTTGTTTCAGATGCAACCGGCGATGCATGTTATCTGTCTTCCACAACATGCGATTCTAGTGCCTCAAAGTATACTACGTTGGTCAACATCGGTCCACGAGCAAAGTAACACTACATCTTACCCGATCTCAAACCCCAACTCTAAACTCAAGATAATTCGAATTTCGGGCTACATTTCCATGCCTACGCCATAAAACTTCCATCAATCGATACGCATTACATCGGCAATCGATTTAACATATTCCCCTTCCACGATACATCTCGCCTCAACAAGCTCATATCGCACATCCCAATTCGGTCTAGAAGGTAGCCCGCTAACTACCTTCCGTAACTCGTTCAGCTCTCGACCCAAAAAGCTGCATGCACTGCGCTCATGCAAGGATATTCCTGGAAAACTTACCACCATGTGAACAGGTCTCGTACGCAGGTACACATGTAAGATAAGCTGACCTTACATGTACAAGGGTGGAGCATGAACGGGTTGCCCCCTCCCCCTGTCGCCCTTAGCGTCTTGGCCGAAAAGACGGCCGATTTCTCAACTCTCTGAGAGTCAATTTTGACGATTTCTGTACGATTTCGAGCTCAATTCTGCTGATTTTTGAAGTTGATAGTAGGAAGGATAGTCAAATTGATCAATAGACGCGTAGAAATGGGCGTTTTAGCTCGGATCAACTGTTGATCCGGCCGTGCTGACGTAGGATTGTTGTGATTCCAAGAAGACGCGTGATTTCTTAACACTCTCTGTACCCTCACTGCCTCTGTACACGTTTAGTTATTGTACA
>MU006790.1:246042-336590 GCA_010093635.1 Massarina eburnea CBS 473.64 | reverse complement strand
TCTTTTCGGCCAAGACGCTAAGGGCGACAGGGGGAGGGGGCAACCCGTTCATGCTCCACCCTTGTATGCATAACTGAAATATTGGCGACCAAGCTGGGGCTATAATCTTCCGAGCCTTCCCGACGTAACCGAGCCATACAAATTTGCACGATAGAAGTATATTCCGGTTCTATTAACGGTGGTTCTTCCACTCGTACATACCTTGTCAGTGTAGTCTGGGCTCTGTAAGCGAAATGTTTTGGTGAGACTTCTACCCTTCTCCCGTTCCTTTGGTATCACCGAGTAACGATGTGTGCATGCTTCGCCTCACCAACTGTCCCGGAAGATATTTCCTAGAAGGTATCCCATGGCCCGTTCCGAGACGGAAATATTGAGGCGTGCAATCCCACAAGGAGAAAAAAAGCGATTGTTCCGACGCTGAGGTGAACACGTATGTTCCCTCGGCGCGCAAATGTTCTGGAGAAGGAATTGTGGGACAAAACATCAAACTACGCCTCAGGAATGCGTCTTTGAAAAAAATCTGTCGCGTTTCCGCGATCAATTGCGTTAAGCTACGGAGTTGGATGGTGATCGTCGCGGCAAAGACGTCGGGTTGAGTTGATGCGCGGTCGTTAGTGATGGTGAACATGCCATCGGCGACACTTTCCCTTGCACCTCATTAATTTGTCTCACATCGTTGTGGGTACGCAAGTTTTTGATCACGAGCTTCTTCTATGTAGAAGGTCTGATTGTTTCCGATTACGATGCGCTGGGTGGCCTTTTCGTACACACTACTGATTCCCAACACGTGTGTGGAGAGAGAAGAACAACGACATTGACCGCTGACCATCGCTCATGACCCTGCGATCTGAATGATTCTTGGTCTTCCCGCGATGGATGCGCAAAGACGTGGCGACTCGGATTGCGTCGTGATTGCTTGGTTTTTGTGAGCTGTACATATCGGGCGTAGAAGGAGTAGGCTGTGCCCTTGTGTAGAACATGTATTAGGACATACCTCACCTCACGCATAGTGTATTTACGACTTCGGTTCTTCTTATCACTGCAGGCAGCGCGAGATTGCCCTAAACGTCCGGGTAAGGTGGAAAGGCGGCGAGGGTAATACTGCTAGTAAGCGTGCAAGAAGATGAGTCTGGCTGTTAGGTTCGACGACAGATTCGGTTCTCACCTCACATCACGGCGATTCTTTCGGGCAATACAGATGATGCTCATCCCCCGCACCTTAGTGCGACGGTGACCTAACGGTGTGTAAAGTTCTGAAACGTCTGTCTCAACACCTATTTAGCTGCAATGCGAGGCTAGATGTTCACTGGTCCTAATGAATTAGGTGATACGGCCGTAAGGCTGGCTCAATGATTGTTCCTCTCTTTGTATCGGAAGCGAACCTTCTTCTGCCAGTATTGTCGGATGCCCGTAGGTATCGAGAACTTCGCTTCTCGGTCCGCCTGAGATTACTGTGCTCGCGATATCTTAACGCGAGACACTCGCCAAACTACGGCGTAGAAAAGAGGCAAAACCAAGCTCATATATACCCCATACATATGAGCGAAATCGAGCTCGAGGTACGGGCCGAGGAACGATGAGGCCTCAACGAGGCTCCACCACAATGCAAGGCACGAAGAACACCATAATGATTTGCTGATCTTACGCGCGATTGCAAAAGCTTCGCCTCTCGAGTGGATACTGTCTATAATTACCCCATCTCTTATGTACATACAGTAGCGAAGAGCCTCAAAGCTACCATACCGACTCCGTACCGAATCCATATCGTGGTGCGATACACCGCACGTGGTGTGCCTACTATGTATGACGACGCCAGATGTGGAATTCCAATTCGACGCATTATTGGTCCTGAAGCTCAAGGTCTTCGTACATGTTTGCTTGCTGTCGGGGACTAAAGCGGGAACCAAGACTCTAGGGCGGATATTGGGGCTGGGGCGTAGTACAGGCGTCCGGAATATACCATCATCCGAGATCAAGATCACAACGAAGCTTTTTTGGGCAAGCAAGCAGGTTTTGAGGCACCTTTCAGGCTCGTGTTGTAAGAGGAGGACTCCTTGATGATTTGGCGGTGGAGGCTGGGGTGAGAAATGTGCTGTAGGTGTGTATACTGTAGGATGGTTTGCTCGCTTGTGGTATGGAGGCTGCGCTACTTCGCTCTGGTAGTCGATCTCAACTCTGGAATGAAGCTTCTAGAACCAACATTAGAAGCACCTGAAACTGGAGAAATTGCGTCACAAAGATCTGTATGTTGCTGCCAAGGAGTCCCAACATCAAAAACACATATTCCAATAATGGACCAGCCTAGTTCTGGATCTAAGAGAGCGACCGGGGTGTGCAATGTGGACTCGTCAGCCCATTTTACGGTCAGTCAGCATCCTAGTATCACAGCCTATTTCTCATAGGCTGAATCTGCTGGCGCAGCCATTACACCCTGGAAGAATTAAGGGTAATGATTGGGTTGGCAAAGCTGTTCCTGGCAAGGAACAGGCATGCTAACAGTGTTAGGGTCTACCCGAGCAACACTGGGGCCATGACCGGTCTAGGAAAAAAGGCTGGGGCTTCTCACCTCGAGTAACGTTCGCGCAAAGGTGAGTGGGCCAGGATCTGAGTCTGACGTTGGGGAGTGGGCTGCATGTTCCTGGGTTAGGAGCACCGGGCTCATCGATACATAAGAACGGTGGACCCAACCAGATTGATACTCACCACCTCAGGACAATTCCATCAATACTAACGGTCTGATCGACATCTCTAATTCAGAGACTATCACTTACCGACGCTTATCCCTCAATATCATGATGGACTTCAAATCACAGACCCCCGAGTGGCAAGCACCGCTCACCACCTCCCAACCTACCCTTTCTACATCACCCACAGCTCTTCCACGGACACCTACATCAGCACCCAAGTCTTCAACCGAGCGACGACCCAAGCTCCGAGCTTCGTGTGATGCCTGTGCTGCGTCCAAGGTGAAGTGCAGCAAGGAGCACCCCATTTGTGCTCGCTGCAAGGCCAACGCTTCGCAATGCATCTATGGCGTCTCGAGGAAGCACGGTAAGCCAGGTCGAACCAGGAAGAGGAACCCAGATGGCACGCCGTTCGTCAAAGCTTCGAAACAACGACCTTCCCCCGACGGCAGCGAGTTCAGCAAGTTCCGCATCCGACCGGAGCCTGTCGTCCATCAAGAGCCTGTCTTCAACGTTCGCTCACAATGGTCGCCCACGCCGAGCTGGCCAGCGACCCCAGAATTTGATTTCGAGATGACACCTGAGCCAAACTACATGGAGTCCACAGACTTCAACTCATGGGACGCAATGATGCTACCCCCTACGCCTCCGGAGTTCGAGACCATACAAACCATACAGTCTGAACTCACTTTTGTCGACCCTTTCTCTCGGAAACAATCAGTGATGCTCGACCTCCCCGACATCCAAGCCATTAAAGACTTAGTCAGCAATGAGACGTTCAATGCCTTTGACTACACCTTCTCTGGGGAAATGCCCATGGACAATGCTAGCTTCATCTCCGCATCTAGCACGACTTCACCCCAAAGCCCCAAGAGTGCGCCCTCCTGCTTCTTCAACCCGCTCCGCGTGAGTGTCTCGATGCCGACTTCACACTGCTGCTACACGCTCGCCTACTCGACCCTCGAAAGCCTGCGCATCATCAACCCCGAGAACTCCACAGGCGTCGAACTCAAGTCCCTAGACTCAGTGCTTTCCATCACCAAAACCGCTGTCGCCAACGTGCTCCAGCTCCTGAAGTGTTCTTGCTCCTCTGACCCGCACCTCGCCATGCTCTACAGCAGCATCGCCCAAAAGATCATAACCTGGTACCAAATTGCCGCCGGCGTGAAGCCCGCGTCACTCCCATCGGCCACGCCCACGTTCAGCGGCGCCTCCTCGCCCTCTTCCTCCGTTTTTTCATCCCCGCTATCGACGCCCTCGTCGGCGACCACGATCTTCGACATACAAGTACAACCCATCAAGATCGGCCTCTTCGAGTTCGACGAGGAGCAGCAAGCGATACTGCGGAAGCAGGTGGTACTACGCGAGCTGCGTAAGTGCGGAACGCTGGTCGAGGCGCTAGCGAGTTGGGGAAGCGAGTCGAAGACAGACCAGGCTGAGTTCCTGTATGACGTGTTGGGTGCGTGGTTGAAGAGCGAGTTGTACAAGACCTTGCGCGAAGTTGAGGGCAAAGAGGTGCTATGAGCGACGTTTCGCCCCTAGCTGTATTTTCCTTATGTTTACTTCGTTCGTTATTGATGCATTAGAACCAGTTTCGGTAACATTATAGCGTTATTGATATCCCCTCGGGGTTTCGTCTGTATTATATGGAATGCGTTGCGATGGCTTGGGTTGGGTTGGGGTTGGGATGGAAAAGTGGCGGTAAAGCTGCGGCTCGGCACACTGGTTACGGCCTCGCCCTCACAGGATACTGTCACCTTTATGGAGAGTTACGACTGATACTTAGTGTTTTGTTAGCTGTAAATATGAAAAAATACCTACCTTACAACTGGGCCCTGCGACTGTATTGATACTAAAGACCTGCCAATAACATTGTTTCCGAGAGTGGATTTTGGTGAGATGATTTGGTAAGAATCTCCGACCAGCAGCCTGAAAATAAGGGATGCGCTATTGAGACAATGAGAATTCATACGCTACTGTACTTATACTCAACATCCTTATTACTATACTACGGTTTCTCTATAACTAAGTATTGTTAATAGTGGATACGTACTGTAGAAGGTGTTGCCTATAAAAAAGGACCATAAAGATGAAAGACAGTCCGCCCGAGCGATGAAGACAATGAGATATCAATTAAAAGTCATTCTTTTCAGAGGGGTTGCGGGACTAGCAGTCTATATAATAGCAATACGCATAACCCTAGGTAATGTAATGATTGATATAGAGGGGCTGTTTACACTGCATATATTGATAAGTCCTTGATTTAACTGCTTTCTAGCAATCCCATGTTTGTATTGCCCCTAATGGCGGTCTGGATTAATCATATTCTTCACAATGTAACAATAACATCATTTTTCCTCTCATCTCTAACTTTCTTTGTCCTCTTATTGTAGAATAATGCCTTTGTCCTACACAATACCTTGAAGTCCTGGTCTACACACAAGGGCTTAAAAATAGGTTACAATACGATAGCATAAGTACTTAATCTGAGTCGCTCCATAAACTGTGGCGTCTTTCTTCACATAGTCCAACTGGAGTTACTGATCTCTATAATTCCGACATCAAAAGTAAACCCCGAACAATTCATCTTAGCGATATGCCGCGAGTTCTAAGATCAGACACGAGGGGCCGATGGCTCGCAGGAATACAACCTCTACCCTCCGACGCAACTGCACCAATCACTAGGGTTTTTCTTACTTCAATGAGTACAGCTAATGTATCTTTCAATGCTCAGGCTCCCCACCCTTTTCTCCATGAGATCGCAGCTGCAAATCGACAGCATCTCAATCGACAAGCACATCACTACTACGATGCCCAACCACCGGTAGCTTTCCATTGGCAAGAAATGAGAGACGTAAGTCAGTTCCTCGACTGGGCAGGAACTCAACTTCAGAACAGGGAGACGACCGGAATCAATAAGGTGGATATGTGCATCGGGTTCTTCGGCTTTTATCCTCATAATCCCCATGACCCAACTGGAGGGCACGTCTATCTAATGACTATAGCGAACAATCGCGATAAACCACGTGAGAGGGTCCTGCTTCTGTATTGTATTGCGAGCGGTGCAACATTCGACGATGGCACACCAAGTACCGTGCGCAATTGGATTAATTCGCACAATGGAAGGTTTACGTACATAAGAGACGACTTTTACAGGAGAGCAGTTGAGCAAATGAATATCAAAGGGGTATGGGCGAGTGAGAAGGTTTATGTGCGTGGTCCGATTCCGAGATGTACCCCAAACACTGTTCAACATATGATAGACCTTATACTCCACGGAGGAAGGGGGTTTGAGCCTCGATCAAAATGGGTGAGAGATCTCGGGTATGTTCAGCTGGGAGGCATCTGATCATAATTGAGAAGTACATTAGGAAGGAATATATTAGAAGCGATTATGAACAATTATTATTTGAACGGGTCGCGTAGGAGCCTTACGTATAAGGCTGCGTACTTTAATATGCAGTTCAAGCATCCCAAGTGCCGTTTCAGGATTACCCCCACTTGAGTGTACAGGTGCGGAACCTAAGTTAGTAGGCATTATTAACTAGCTAACGTCACGGGTCCGTCATAACTTAGTAGTGTAGTAATCAGCTCGTCACCGCGAACTGTTGGGAAGCTAAAGGCTGATAACCACCAGAGTGATAAGTTAGCTGCTCATTGTGATGTCGTCAGCTCGCGCAGATTTTTTTTTCTTCAATGAACTTACGTTGTCTTCCGGAGTAACTCGCATTATTGGTTAATGCCCCCACAGATATGCATCTTACTGAGAAAGCGCAATTGATAGAAAACTACCACCATCTCAAGATCTGGACCTACTCTTTTGTGCGCATCGCAAATTCACCTTTTCAACTTCTCCCGACCTGAACTCGGCATCAATAAAGTAAAGAATGCCACGGCTGCACGTCCCCCGAGAGCCCCGAAATGACGAAACCGAGCAAAGGTCGCAAAATGGCCATCATACCAACCACTCGCATCACGAACAGAATTCCCCTACAAAGGAACACCGTCCTCACTTGAGCAAAGGCTCTAAAGGCCACCATGGGCATCCTCATATTAGTCCCGCGCAGGGTCACTTTATCGCCGCAACAGGCGAGTTCGTCGGAACCTTCATGTTCCTGTACTTCTCCTTCATGTGTCAAGTCATGCTCAGTTCGCAAGCGAGCGATGTATCGTTGATGAATAGGGGCGCGAGTAGCCAGACGAATATTTTTACGGCATTGATATATGGATTCAGTTTGCTAGTAAATGTATGGGCATTCTTTAGGATTAGTGGGGGTTTGTTCAATCCCGCGGTATGTTCTGGGCCAACATGATTTAAGAAGATCTTATGACTGACTGGAGTACTGTAGGTCACCTTCGGTATGGTTTTGGCAGGCCAGCTTCCGCCTATTCGCGGTCTTTGCTTATTCCCGGCGCAATTGCTGGCGGGCATGTGTGCAGCTGCACTCGTCTCGTGCATGATTCCGGGAGATATCAGGGATACCAATACGACACTGGCTCCGGGGACGAGTATCGCTCAAGGCGTTTTCATCGAGATGTTTATGACTGCTGAGCTGGTCTTTGTTGTCTTGATGCTCGCGGCAGAGAAGAGCAAAACGACCTTCATAGCGCCTGTTGGGATAGGACTGGCTCTTTTTGTTGCGATGATGGGTGGTAAGTGGCTCAAATAAACCCGGAAAACCACTTGTGGAAAGCAAGACGAGGCTAACGTGAACAGGTGTATACTACACCGGTGGCTCACTAAACCCAACGCGAAGCTTCGGGCCTGCTGTCGCCGGTACGCAGTTCCCTGGATACCACTGGATCTATTGGGTCGGACCTTTCCTCGGTGGCGCTATCGCTGCTGGATACTACCGTTTCGTCAAATATTTCAACTACGAGCAGGTGAATCCGGGCCAGGACTCATCTGCAGGTGAGTTTGTGCCAAAGGAAATTCGCGAGCTGTCCAGAGGACGAGGATCTGGGGCTCAAGTGTGAGAACTTGCGATCTTAAGAGTATAAATCGACATGGTTTTCATTTTTATGTAAGCGCGAGTTTCACAGGTTCTCCGGGCTCAGTTAGTACGGGAAACTCGAGCATGATCAACTTGAAATAAGTTGAGAAAGTTTAGACATTTTGTTTTATGGAAGAAATTGAGGACTCGTTGTATGAAGGCACGGAGTGAGGATTTATGGAGGTGTATGCTATTTCGCATTGATCATAGTATGGTACTTTTAGGATTTGGAAAGAAGATATAACTGTACTTGAGAAGCTTAAACACTGTTCTTTCTTCTCTTTAGTACCGTGGTATTGACCCTGTTTAGCCTTTCGGTAAATTTGGTACAAACAATGTGGCTGCTGTCATAGAGGTCAAGAAAGCGTGCTTGCAATCTTTTGATAAATACCAAGTATGTGCTATGGCCTTTGTTCGTGATCTTTCCACTCTCGTTTTGAGAGTTCGGATGTGGGAAACAAGAAGATAGTTCCACGGGTACCTCTCCTCGTCAAATGCATGTCGGCCGCGCATCCCCGCTCGGCACCCGAGAAAAACAGGCGCGAATCATAAGTGCGAGCTAATTGTACCCTTACGGTAAGTTCTCGGTTATTATTATTAATAGTCTGATTGATGTCGTGTTAGAAGACAACTGTTACCTAGATGTTGGGTTTTCAAGGGCGCGTCTAGCCGCTCTAGCCACAAACTACCTTCTATAATCTGGTATGTGGCGGTGAACAAAGGTCGCACTCGTGGACTTTTATCCTCGGCACATTTTCGATATTTCCATAAAAGGTAATGTCTCTTAAAAGTATCCATTACGGTGGATTTCTCGTGGTGAACTACCCCTTCCCTGACCATGTTTCTGCTGGTGGATGTTTTCTGTTAGACTGTAAGGAATTTTGCTTTGCCGCATTCACGATTCGTGCCTCGTAGTCTGGGTATCTTGTATTTACTCAAAGCGGTATAAATGTTGTTAGGCTGTGGATTATAGTCTCCTTTCCGTGGTTGACTTTGAAGTCGAACTGTGTTTTTGCCTATCCCTGAAGAACTTAATTCTATTTTTTCAACCTTGACCAGGTATAAAGCGAGCGTTAAATTCTTAATAGCTAGTCCTATTATTACCTTAATAGGCATATATGGCCAGATGTGTAGATCGCAGAAGAATTTGGACGGTAGACTACACCTCCACTGTGTTTCGAGCTCGGCATACATCGGTGATGTTAAATACAAGTCATGTGACTCGCGTGGCTTGTAAATTGAAGCAAGGATTTTTATATAGTGATGTATTGATACGAAAAGGCATTACATGTCAAGATCATGGGTATCTAGATACCTTTCGAAACGTGTGTCTATCCTTGGTCATTGATGTCTTTTGTTGAGATCCAGCCCCTTACAACCCGTGAACTTCTTAATCCCTCCAAAAAGAAGATTTGATACAGGTACTTTGTCGTACGCCACTGGGAATACACATGAGAAGTGTTGATTGTAGCTGCTTTCCAAAGATATACTATCAAAGCCCAGCCCGTCCCAGTCTTGTGCCCATACCCCAAATGGCATTTTAGACAAGAAAGTGTCGATTACAGTCAATTTGGAAGGTACGCTATCGCATCTTAGTCCCGTTTGAATGTTGAGGCTGACCACTTCTATCCAATCGAGCATGCGTGAACCCCCTTTGCTATCTTCTTTACCCTGTGCGAGTACTAAGCGAACCACTCCGGGAATCTTTGTTACTGTGCAGATGTCATCCAGAATCTTCCTAATCTTCTTCGCCATTGGCTTATTGTAGATAATCTCTAGATTCTCTAGATTCTCGCCTTGGGACTCTCCTCCTTGCTCTATGCTAAAGATACCTCTTCCCGAGATTGGAAAAAGCACCGAATGCAGCGTTCACGCCTAGCAGATGACATGTTCATGAGTCTGTCGACGCCAAGAACTCACGTCACGGTTCTTGAGGTTGCAAGTTCACATTGCTGACTAATTAGCGAACTTACCAGTCAGTGAAGCCTGCCGCCATTTCGTCCTTTTTCCACACCTATTCACCCCACCCAGAGGAGACTGCGACAGGTCCCACAATGGCGGCACCAACGCAAAGAGCCATCTTCTTTGACTTAATAGGCACATGCTGCGATTGGCTATCGTCGCTGCTTCCCTTGCTTCAATCCTGTCCATCGCATGCTTCGCTAGAGCCAGCAGACACGAAACTCCGCGACCTTGCCATCGCCTGGCGCGAGGGCTTTTTCGCCGAGATTCACTCTCGTTTTGAGCGCAAAGAGCCTGCTGAAGATATCGACGTTACCCATCGACGCGTGCTTGACCGTCTGTTGGAGGAACGTGGCATCAACCTGGAGACATGGGACAATAGCCTGCGTGAGAAACTTGTGCATCAGTGGCATATCCAAAAGGCCTGGCCAGACGTCATACCTGCTCTCGAAATAATCCGGGAGAAAAAGACGTGGTTCTTGGTGGTTCTAGCGAACGGCACATCTCGTTTACAGCTCGACATTGCACAATCCTCAGATATCCCGTTCCACAGTCTGTTATCTTCGGAGCTGCTGTGTTTGACGAAACCAGACCCGGCTACCTATCGCAAGGCGATGGAACTCGTCAAGCTCCCTCCAGAGAACTGTGTTATGCTGGCTTCGCATCTTTATGATTTGGAGGCCGCAAAAGGTGTGGGGATGCAGACGATCTACGTACACCGGACTACTGAAGATGTCGATTTGAAAACTATCGATCTAGAGGGCGAGCATAGCTATGTGGACTTTTACTTTGATGGACGGACACGGGCTGGTTGTGAAGCGAAAGGTTTCATGGGAGCTGTCGCACATCTTCTTCAAAACTACGAATGAGCTTCTACGGCCCACCACGTAAACTGTTTTGGTCTAAGCACGATGAAACTGAAGCCAGGAGGTATCCGGGTTGGTCCGGAATTCGGCCGTAATTAACTATTACTCCATAACACTAGGTACGCTATCTAAATTTCTCCCAGATACATGTAGATCCCCAACACATCACGAGAGGCCCCATACTACACATAATTTGCCTTATCTATAACCAGCGCTATGATATACTGGTTTCCCATAATGGAAGGTCTAGTAGTTGAATACCATAAGAGAAGGGTTCAGCGCGAAAGGGAACAAGCAATGAGAGACAATAATCGAAGACATTGGTACCACGGATGTGAAACCCTTGATCTCCCAACCATGAGGCGCATAACAACCGAGATATATCATCGCGCCTATCAGTGGCACCATAATCATGTACATCCACTTGAATCGGAAGAAGATCTTCGGCATCTCCATGAAGAAATTGGAGTCGTCTTTCTCCTTTGCGGTCGTACCCCAATTCATGTCGATGCTAAACATATGCGCGAGGATGGCCATGCTTATATGGAACGATAGCCCGCCAAAGAAGATGATGAAGAAGGGAAGCCACTTGAAGTTCTCGATGAGCGACTTCATCAGTCCCATTTCTCCGAGCCGATAGCGGAGGAGCGCGAGGGAGATGTTGGACATTACATTGAAGACGAGGAGAAGAGAGATGAAGACTGCGCCGGATTAGCAATTTCCAAAAGATGAGACGGTAGGTTACACACTCTTCCAAGATTCAACATAGTATTTATCAAGGTCCTAAAGTATTGTCAGTGTATGCCCCATCGTATTTCGAATACTAACGAAGTCAGTGAACCAACTTACCCCATTAAACCACCCAATGAGAAAATAGTTAAGGATACCGAATGGGACCGACGATGCGATGGCGTAGTCTGAAATTGTCAGCTGGGCCGTATATGCGGGACATTTCTTTTGCTCACAAGATGAGATATAGCCTACGATAGTCAGCTTGGAGGAGAGTTGCATATCCGACCACAGAAATGTTCGGAACAGATGTGTAAAAGGTCCGCGCCAGAGCCAAGTGTATATGGGATTGAATACGAGCTCATTGCATCCATAAGCGTACCTAGGTGGGGATCAGCAATCATCTCTATATAAGAAGGTGCAGTACTCACTTTTCCCACCGGTTCAGCTCGTCATATAATGTTAGCGATACACCTTCCTTGAATCCTTCGCCATGGTAGCTAGCCAGACGAACAATGTTGCCCTTGATCTGCAACCGAAGCGCGATATCGAAGTCTTCCGACACATGACTCTCCGACCAGAAAGCCACATAGCCGTCATCTTGCGTAGGGTTTGCAACAGACTGGACTGCTTGCCAGCGGAGGAAAGCGTTGTGCCCGACGAAAGGTCCAACCTCGCCACTGCCAACCGAGAATCGAATAGCGGAATACACGAGGTTAGTGAAGTATGTGATGGCGTTCTCGAAGTAATCCCCAGACACCTGCATCACCCCAGTACTGTGTTGGATAATCGCGACTTCTGGAGAGAGGAACATCTCAGCGGCACCATAGATGAGGCAGTCCTCAGGTACACGCGTATCAGAGTCAACAATGAGGATAATTTCTCCCATGCGGATATTCCCGCCAGCTTTCGCACGAGGGTCGGCAGCGACAACCTGATCCAACGCTTGATGGTACAGCTGGGCCTCCTCGTCTTCGGTGATCGACTGTTCTTTTTCAATGCGAGGGCCGATGAGGGCCTGCAAGACGTCTTCAATCTTGTTCGACACATTCAGAGCGAAGTTCATATTCGAAGCTTTTTTAAACTTGCCCTTACGAATGAAACCCTCATGGTTGTGCTTGGGTCGTGACACCCAACCGATGTTGTTACTGCGGAAGAATTCGAGGAACTTCTCGTTCTGCTCTTCACTTCGCACAGCCATGCCATCATCGTTGACGAAAATCCGCGCAGTACCACCGCGCGACTCGTAGTACGAGATAGCTGCGTTCAAACTCGTTATCGTCGGCTTAATCACACCCTCTAGGGACTCAGTATAGATGGGCATTTGGATTGTGATGGGTGGAGGTCGGAAACCGAGAGAGCGCGCCTGCGACAAATTGGGCTTGATGGCGGAGTAAAATCGTGAGTTCGTCTTGATGCTTGTGATGGGGCCAATCATCTGGAAGATGTTACTGAAAACCGTAATGGCGAAGAATAGACCGAAGAGAAGCAGCAAGGGTTCCGTAGCAATAAGCGCCAATCTCAACATCATCTTATCCGTCACTGTCTGTAGCGCAATCGCTCTGCTTCCCAGCCCGAACACCAGCAATATGATTGCCATAATCGCCATTCCAACATAGATGGAACTTGTTAAGGCGAGTGGTCTTGCCAATGATTCCCTCGGTCCGGCTTCCACATCGCCCTCTCTCGACACCTCTCCAATCTTGACTTCAAACTCCTTGTCCTTGTCGGTAGCCAAATTGATTTCACTGGCCACGTACATAGAGTTCGCGCCTGTAGAAAACGGATTCGTCGTACTCCCTCCAAATGGATTCTTCGCTGTCCCCCAAATGAGTGCCAACATCCTACTCTCGATTTCCATGGCCTGGCTCAATATCGCACCAAGTTCATCATGCCAAATCAGCACTACCCTTTCTTGTCTCACAAGCGCGGCGTACTGAAACTTTTTGATTGTGCTGGACGAAGCGATGTCGGCCATAGAGTCGTAAATTTGAACTTGTGAGCCATTTTGGAAGAAGAGGCGGGTTTCGGAGGCATCGAGGACATCAAAAACAGCCGATGTGCCTTCCGTGGACATGGTGAGCGCCACACCGGGGTTGATCTTACGGACGGCGGCATCGAGGTCGACATCTACGCGCGATGGTTCGGAAGCAAAATCGCCATGTGACTTGCGAATAAGGACACCAGCGCAGATTCCAGGTGGAAGGGGACCGGAAAGCATCCAGTTCATCGAACATGCTTTGGCGTGGAGATGTTTGATAATCTATTTCGTGCTATTAATACTATCGTTGGCCGGGAAGGCTATGAGGAAATACTTACTGCTCGATAACGTGTATCTTCATCAATCTTGGCCGTTATACGGCGAGCATCGTTTCTTGAGCCACTGGAACGGTGACTCGCGTAGGGCTCTTCAAAAGATGGTCGACGGGAAGGCGCTGCAGAGTAATTTGAAACACGAGAGTCCATGGTGGATATCAGCGCTTATGGCTCAGTCAGAATAGAAACGACAGACAAAAGGGTCGGCAAAAGATATCGGAAGGCAGATCAGGAGTATCTCCCAACCTGTATACCTCAATACCGACAAGAAACTGAATGTATCGCCACTGTTTGCAGAGCAAATAGAGAGATGCACAACCAAAGACGAAGGTTCGATAGATACCAAGGTATGAATACTTCCGACAATATACTTGGCTACAGCCCGGAGAAAACCCTATCCATCATCTGGAATTTCCCTCTCCAGGGGTCACAACAACCAGCCTTGCCGCAATTCCTCAATCCACATCGGCGTCACCGAAATCTCCTCGCGTCGTAGCAAAGCTTGTTGGTCCATCGCTACCAATACCTATATCTGGCCACTTTCAATACTGATCCACTCATTCTAGCTTTGATGCGGCGCTTTCTTCAAACCTGGGTCATGTTTCGGTATCATGGTTCTGTATTCGAGACCATACATTGGCTTGATAGAAGAAAGTAAACGCCTAGGTTGTTTTAAGCGAGGTATGTGCTGTTGTTCCAAGGCAAAGGAAGCGAGGCGGCATAACGTGGGGGTGCTTGGTGTGTGGCGCAGATACCCTGTATTTTCTGTGTTGATGAACGACTGCACTGGCTCGTTCTATTATCGTGCGACCCTTCCCACGGTGAGGATTGAATCACCCATGCAGCGCTTCGCTAGATAATTGTCAGATCTTTACCACGTTTCTGTGTACCATTGGAGAGGATCTGGAGGCCGGGCTCAGAATTCCCAAACCATCTCACCGATAGATGCTACATGTTTTCTTATCATTGTGCGTACAAGGGGTAGGTCAGCTCATACTAGTAACTAATGCAGGTTCCCTTTCTAGGTCCGATTGTACGTGCTTTTGATAGCGGATTTGCAGTACATCGCGGCAGAGCATCGCGGCAGCGCCCTTACAGAAGTCCTGAGCTCGATAGAGAAGAAGCATGTTCCCTGTTTTGGAGCTTCCAAAGCCTTGGTCAGCACGCCGATTCTGTTTCGTTATCTTGGGAATCCGAATTCGGGATATTGCGTCTGTCACAACGTTGCCTTACAGGGCAAATAGACACCAAACCCAAGCATTCGGCGATTGTACACTCCTCGGCACGCAGTAATGCGCTGATTATAAGATTGCGCCTCATGGTTAAACGTGGCGTTGGCACATCGTTCTTGTTGGTGTTCGCGGGAAAAGCAACTCAGGGCCCGCCCAGGGGTAAATATTGCCACCCTCAGTTCTGAGCTTGTAACTTCAACCTTGAGGCCTGATTTCAAGATTGGAAAGCACTCAGAATGCTCTCAAAAAAGGCTCTAAACAGCAAATGGCGAGTGGTGGTAGAAATGGCTTCGAAAGGGCACGCTGTAACCTATCCTGTCGTAATAACATTGCTCTTCATTTCGAATTTGAGACTCGTTACTTACTAGAGTAAGCCACTCTATAATATGATATACTATTACGCCATGTACGACATGAAGCTTACGCCTAGATAAGTTGCATTTGAGGTAATGCTTATCGCAGGTGTGATTAGACCATCATGAAATATTGACTACTCTCGATCATTTTCTACTTGAAATCCATTATCTAAACCAGTTTACCAGATATTCCCCATTTTTCATGTACATTATTACCACAAAAATAATAATTTAGAAGAACTGATAAAGACTGCAGGCTCTCTTCATGTTTCTCATAAGCTCTATAATGTACAGATGTTATAGGATATAAATAATCTAGGTTTTGCACCAGGCCACTTAGAATTCCAGATATGCCTCCATCCAATACTATTGCCATCGCAACTTTCTTTTTCTGTTGGGCGGCCCCCACATCGTATTTCGTCGATCGCTCGGATTCGCTTTTTCCCGCATCATACAGGCACCATCTAGACCGTTCCTTGATGCTGAAAGCCATATCACTCGTTAGAACCGTACCCCTGGTTGCATTCCACATCCTGGCTCATGAGTCGGTGCGATAAGAAGTCACCCCTGTCGAGGCACCAACGGCCTGTAGCGTCTGAATGAGAAACTGATTATGAAATATGGCGTTTTTTCTTGCGCTCAAGGGTACACTGAAGCCAGGTATACAGGCCTGGGATCAAGAGCGTGAGTCGAGGAATCCATGTCTACGGTCTCGGCGAATACATTGACGCGTGAAAGCCTTTGCGAGGACTTCAAATGTTTGCAAAGCATACACAGTTGAACAATTTATCTTAGCATTCTTGTTGAATCTTTCCATTGATTACATTCCAGTTGAGTCGAATTACACAGTCTATTGTCTTCAAAACATCATGGGTCTGAAAGACTTCGTCTTCAGGCTTCCCGAACAAGCAGATGGCCATGCCGGTGCTCGAAGAAATTCTCTCACTATTGATATGGACCCGCTTCCCTCATCACCATACACACAATCGGTTCAATCAAGCGCACCACGCAGAGCAAGACACGAATTTAAGAGCTACCGGTTGAAGGGCGAGTACGTCTAAACCCCCTTTATTTTGCTCTGTATACAACATCTTCTAACCTCACACAGATACATACAGCCATGGAGCGACGACAAACGACTCAAGCGCACAAAGTATGGGAATGTTATTGTATATGGATGCATCTTCATCGCGTTATGTTTAAGTGGTTACATAACGTACGATGGAGCAAAGAGTGCGAAGACGGGAGATGTACGGTTCTAAGCATGATAATGGAAGATGGCGCCACTAACGATAATCAGTACTGTTTGGTTATGGAAGATAATTTCGACAAAAACGATATCGACAGCAGTCACTGGGCGCACGAAGTTCAAATTGCTGGCTATGGCACCGGTTCCTTCGACTGTCAGTAGACCCAAGGACATATGCTACGTGAGCTTTGCTGACTTTGTACCTTGAACTTAGGGACTACGACCGACAAGAGAAATAGCTTCACTGACGGCGACGGACTCCACATTGTTCCGACTTTAACCACTGAATCGACAGATATCAGTGAAGCCCAACTCTTCAACGACTACACTCTCAATCTGACCAAGAGCGGTGGAGATAACACTTGTACATCGGATGACTACAAGCAGTGTTCAATCAAGTCGAATGCAACAACTGGTGTAATAATCCCACCTATCCGATCAGCACGATTGTCAACAAAGGGCAAAAAATCGATTAGATACGGTCGTATTGAAGTTGTCGCGAAGATGCCGCGCGGTGACTGGTTATGGCCTGCAATCTGGTGAGCACCCACCCGAATCCGATCTCACATCCAGCACTGACATTTTACTAGGATGATGCCCGAGGATTCGAAATACGGTCCCTGGCCCGCCTCCGGTGAAATCGACATTGCCGAATTTCGCGGCAACGATTGGCAGTATTCACTAGGCCGCGACGCCATGACATCAACCATACACTGGGGTCCCATCACAAAACTCGATGCCTACTGGTCTACCTACGGTCTAAAGTTTCTCCGACGTACCGATTTCTCAACCGAATTCCATACGTTTGGTCTCCAGTGGTCGGAAAACTACCTCTTCACGTATCTGGATAATCGCATGAAACAAGTCTTTTATATGAAGTTCGATGAGAAGCGAACGATGTGGGATAAGGGAGGTTTTGGGGGCGCGACGGTGAATGGGACGGTGCTTGAGAATCCTTGGAAGGCGACAGGGAGGGGTAATACACCATTCGATGAGCGTTTTTATCTCATTCTTAACGTCGCAGTGGGGGCTCAGAATGGATGGTTCTTGTGAGTTTATTGAGAGGAGATGGAATTGGGAATTCGAACTGACAAAGGACAGTGATGGAAAGTTCAACAAGCCTTGGGTCGATAATGGGCCTACCGCTGCGCGCGACTTCATCAAAAGTACGTTTATTGGAGTGTTCGCATGACTTGTTGAATCTTTGACTGACTTGTTCGCAGCGAAGGATCAGTGGCTTCCGACTTGGGGCGAGGGTAACGATCATGGCATGACAGTCAAAAGTGTCAAGATGTGGCAGGAAGGATTCTGCTAGGTCTCTTTGTCTGGCACAGCTGTCCCGCAACTGTTCTATTTCCCTTTTAACTTGCTTATCCGTGTGAAAAGATGGTTTGCATGCCTCCGAGCCGTGATTGGGCGGCTATGTCCTAGAGGCCAATGTTTAAGTTCTGTAAATATGCACACTTAGTGACAAGAAACGCATCTCCTTATTATTCCAGTGCCTTGTGCGGCAATTCCACAGCCTTGCCAATCGAAAATAATTAGCACCGTTATCGTCCAACCACATCCAATCCTTTCAGCCGGCTGGTACCTTGTAGCATCTTCAAGCCACTAAGAAGAAACCTGCACGCCATCATAGAAACGAAAGGTCGTGAAATGCGCTGGCATCGCCATAAGCGAGAGAACGTTCCATTCGTCACTGTGACCCCAACTTCTACCTTCAGATATACCTGTCAGCAACGCCTAACGCCTAACCCCCACCACATATTTAATAGTAAGCTAGGGGGCCATTTGAATGACTGGCGGCAAAGCTCGTATCTCTTTCCAATAGCCCAATACGGAACATTTTCGCTACACTTTGCCTTCTCATAACTGAGTTCTACTATTACCACGATGTTGATACAGGATTTTATGACTGCAGTGCTGATTATCAATCTAAATCAGCAAACAAGCCATGGTACGATAGAGAAAATAAGCCATTCTCTTTTAGTGTCGTCAAAATATTGGCAATAGAGACTCCCGAATTGAGCTGGAGGTGAGTGTTTCGCGCGTCGCGTTGTTCTTTAGGGGGGAGAAACGAGCAGCCATGATATCCTACATGTACGAATAAGTAGGCGGATTTGCATAACTCGGTCCAGATGTTAGTCCGTTTCCCTAATTCTTTGCATGCTGATCAGTCTTTTTACGACATCTCTTTGGTCTCCTATAGTCAATCATGAGCTACCCACTTATTTCCATCCTCATCAACGCCATAATCGCGACAGCATCCGTGGTAGACGCTAGCTCCGTCCTTTCCATACGGGGAAAGAATTCCCAAGGCGAAACTCAACATCAATATCATCGCCTCCACCAACGCCAAAGCCCACCAGCAACATTACCAGACGGTTGGTCGTACAAAGGATGTTATACCGACACACCAGCCGCGCGCTCACTAACAAGCGGCACCATGCAAGGCGACAGCATGAGTGCGGTGCAATGCATTGCGTATTGCAATTCCATGGGCTTTTCACTTGCCGGAACCGAGTACGCGCGTGTATGTTACCGCCTTTCACCGCAATACACGACACCAGACGAGCTATAAAGCTGAGGCAAAACAGGAATGTTTCTGCGGTAATACTATCTCCCATAATGGGGCAGCTGCCGATTCTGGTTGCGATATGGCGTGTACTGGTACACCCGGGGAAGCTTGTGGTGGCCCTGATCGACTCTCTTTGTATGAGAAAACTAGTGAGAATGCACCATCAAGCACTGTAGTTCCGCCTGTGAGTACTGCATCTAGTAGCACTGCCTCAGGAGGTACTGCTCCTCCACAAGCTGAAGAATGGGTGGCCCAAGGGTGCTTCACTGACAACCCGGCGGCGCGCTCGCTCGCGGTGGCGGTTGATGTCGAAGGGGGATTTCCTAGTATGACGAATACAAAGTGTCAAGCTGCTTGCAAAGCTGCAGGTTATATCTGGGCTGGTACAGAGGTGAGTCATGCTGTCCGATTTTGTTACAAATCTTCTAACTTCTCGTTCAGTACTCGGGGGAATGCTTCTGCGACTCCCAACTCCGCAACGGTGGCGGTCTAGCACCAGATGGCAATGCTGGATGCAACTTGAACTGCAACGGCGCGCAGGCCGAGATATGTGGTGGTTCGAATCGGCTCACGGTGTTCAAGTACCAGGCAGGTAATGATCCGGCATCGAGCAGCAATGCACCATCCTCCACAGTGATAGATGTGTCCTCGTCCATATCTTCAACCAACACAGCCAGCGCAACTCCAACTGCAACTGGGCTCCCGGAAGGTTTCACCTATAAAGGATGCTATGTCGATGGCCCAGGCTTCCGCATCATGAACTTTCAGCAGCCCGATGACAATAGTTTGACGGTCTCGTCTTGCTCCCAGAGCTGCGCTTCCCTCGGCTACACTATTGCTGGTATGGAGTACACATACCAGTGCTTCTGCGATAACGTGATCCGTCAAGGTGGCGTGCCTGCCTCTGACGATGGACAATGCAACATGAACTGCGGTGGCGACACGACTCAAAAGTGTGGCGGCCCCGATAGATTGAGCATTTGGTCCAGTCAAGATGTGTTGAAGACTGTGACGCAACCAGTGATAAAGCCCAAGGTCGATGGGTGGGTATATCAGGGCTGCATTACCGATGCGCAGCAAGACAAGCGCGTGTTTCCGTGGCAGTTGGTGAATAAGACCGGAAATTCTCCCGATTGGTGTTTGGGTCAGTGCAAGAAATTTGGATATCAAGCTGCTGGAATGGAGTATGGTGAAGAATGGTAAGTGTCCTTCCGGTCCGGGAGTGAACTTGGCTAATAGCCCCAAGCTATTGCGGCGACGCAGAAGGTATCGATGCAGCCGGCTCAACACTCCGAGAAGACAGCGAATGCAACACAGCCTGCCCCGGAGATGCCGAATCTCTCTGCGGTGCCGGTCTCCGACTTACCTGGTAAGCAACGCCAGTCTTTGAGATGTATTAAGACCTACACTAACTTTGTACATCAACGTTTAGGTACAGATGGGAAGACGATCCACTTTACGTATGGGAATACCCCAAAGGCAACCAGGCTGGTCGCTACGAGTTCTTGGTTGGTGGTCCAGTCATCCCATTGATCTCACAACCAGCCAAGAACGGCAAGGTGACGTTCCTTGAGAAGCTTGGTACTGGACCGCCAAACTCTACGGGCGCATATGAGTTCGATCCCTCGATTGGCGGCGACATTTTCCACGCCTTTCGCGAGCTCAAGGGTATCAAGTCAGATCTTTTCTGCTCAGCCGGCCTCACAATGCCAGATAAGGCCGGGCGGCTGATCAACATCGGCGGCTGGTCGCTAGAATCGACGTTTGGCATTCGCATCTATACACCGGACGGGTCGCCAGGTGTAAATGGCACGAATGATTGGCGGGAAAACTACCAGGTCCTAAAGTTGCAAAAAGGCCGTTGGTACCCAACCGCGATGATCATGGCAAATGGCTCGATGCTTGTGGTTGGCGGTGAAGATGGTTCCAACGGCGCGCCGGTGCCCAGTATGGAGATTCTGCCTCGAGCAGGCGACGTGTTGGAAACCGATTACCTACGGCAAACCGACCCATTCAATCTGTATCCCTTCCTCGTCGTCATGCCATCAAGCACTATATTCATCGGCTACTACAACGAGGCGCGCCTCCTCGATGAAGTGTCTCTCAACACCGTCAAGATCTTGCCCAAGATCCCAGGCGCAATGAATGATGCGAACGGTGGTCGCACATATCCATTAGAAGGCACACAAGTCTTGCTTCCACAATATTACCCCTACACTGAGCCGCTTGAAGTACTAATCTGCGGCGGAGCTTCTCAGCAGCCGATGTGGGGTATCGACAACTGTGTCACCATTGCCCCAGATGCTGCGAACCCACAATGGACCATCGAGCGTATGCCGTCTCGTCGTGTCCTCTCTTGTATGGCAACGCTGCCGGACGGCACTTATTTGATTTTGAATGGTGCCGAGATTGGAGAGGCTGGGTTTGGTCTGGCGGACAGTCCTAATCTCAATGCTCTCTTGTACGACTCCAGGAAGCCTAAGCACATGCGCATTAGTATCATGGCGAATACTACAATCGCTCGCCTGTACCATTCCGAAGCCGTTCTTTTAGACGATGGTCGTGTTTTGGTATCCGGATCGGACCCACAGGACGTAGATTTCCCCCAAGAGTACCGCGTAGAGCAATTCTTGCCTCCATATCTTCTCGATGGCCGTGTCCAACCTCAGCTGAGTGTTCCAGTAACAAATTGGAACTGGGAAGAAACGTACAATTTCGAAATCACTAGGCCGAATGGGAATGGCGACATCAAAGTCTCGTTGCTCGGCTCGGAGTCGAGCACTCACGGCAATTCCATGGGCGCTCGTATCCTGTTTCCTCAATTGTCTTGCGCTGGAAGCGCTTGCGTAGTCACCGCTCCAAAAGGTCCATATATCGCGCCGGTTGGATGGTACCGTATGTATGTGTTGGAGGGCCCTACACCGTCACATGCTAAGTGGGTCCGAATTGGCGGTGATCCTGCTGGGTTGGGCAACTGGCCAAACTACCCGGACTTCCAGCCTTTGCCAGGCGTATAGATAGTGTGCCTGACTCATTTACATACCATTTCTGTTGCATCTAGCTGAGTTAATGTTAGTTAAAGTGTAATGTCAACAAATTCTGCCGTCACGTGAGGGAAATGGTCGGTGAAAGAGATAGCATACATGTAGGGTATCTAGCGGTCTGTAGGGAAAGTTCCGTCTCACGCTGCAGACTACGCAGTTGCCCCTCACCATCACTCGAACTCAATCCACCTTCACCGGTCATCGGCCCTAACATTTACCATGTTTGGGTAGCAAAGAAAAGTCCGGGGTATCATAATGCCGTCCATGCATGCAGCCCATCGACTCCGCATCACGCGATTCACCTGTTGCCAACATCAGTCCCAATTCTCCGAATACGCAAGCCTCTAACTGACCACAGATACGGCCAAACCGTTAAACCCGTGAAAGAAATATCGCACCGCTTCGTCTGGTCACCGCCCACAATGGCTTCCAGGCCCTTATCCTCCTTCCCCTGCATACCACCCCAAGGCTTCTCATGCAGCGACTGCCCCCTCGTATCAGAATCCTTTCCGAGTGAGTGCTTGACCAGCAGGACTAGCTGGTTGCGGCGCGCATCGATACCCTTCTTTCCCTCGTCGGCTTTGGCCTTGACCGTCTCGTAAGCCACCGGGAGCACCGATTGGGTTTGCTCAAGGATCTGGCCGATCCGGGCTTTGCAGAGGAGACGCGGTCTGCTGTTGAGATGTCGGACCTGCTGTGCACGCGGGGACGAGATGAAGATAATCCGGGAGGCCGTGGTGGAGAGAGTCTGGCGTATCATGATGGCAGGCGGAGAAACGGCTTGCTTGGTGGGCTGATTCACTGAACTAGAGAGATCTGGGACGCTTGCTTGAAGATGTTGAGTAAGAAAGGGTAGATAATAGGTAGGTGTTTAGTGAAAGGTCTCCACGCGAGTGGCTGGTGTAGCAAGAGAGTGACCCTCACCTGCCCCGAGAGTGCACGATAGGGAAGGCATTATTGGGGTTCTGGATTCCATCATGGTGGCACTGTCACTGACACTGTCACAGCCAGCTACAAACACCGTCATTCTCATGACCTCAGGATAGAAGTGTCTACGTGACGCTGCCGTTGTAACGGTCATTTCCTGGGCCAGGAACCTGGACAGAAAGCGCTTACCTAGATCGGTTAGCGCGTCTCAGGACCCTGCAGCGATCAGAAGCTTGAGCTCGAGCTCCCGTCCGGGCAGCGTCATCACAACAGTGTTACTCTCTACTCTCTTGTTCAACGGCCATCTTGCATCTCCCAGAGTGTATTGCGAGCTTGAATATGATCTGAAGACTGTTATATCTGCGAAACGCCACTGTATGCGCACTTCGACACCAGATATGCTCACTGTAACCTAAGCACCTGCTATCATTCACCATCTACCCAATCGCATTTGCTCCCGTAGTCATGAAGTACATACTCTCCTCCAGCATCGTGCTAGCAGCAACAGCAGCAGCATGGAACACCGACGGTACCCCCTCTTCCGCTCTCCCCTCCTGGCCCAACTCCGCCTGACGACACCAGTGCACAACCAAATCGGCTTCATGGCCGAGACCTTCCTCACGCCCCACACGACCTCCATCCTCGGCCACATCCTCGAACCGCAGTACAACGGCTCAATAGGGCGTGCAGCCGCCTGGGCCGATGGTTACGCCCACACAGACGAAGGCCGTTTCTCCTACCAGTGGCACTGGATAGACTCCCATGACCACCCGCCGCAAGATTGCCATGTCAACTATGTGCAGGACTGCGCGAGTGGCGGTTGCGTGGTTTCGGCTATTGCGAACCAGACGGGTATACTGCGGGAGTGCGTCGAGGATGTGAAGGCTAGGGCCCGAACGGGGAGTTTCATGGCCGGCGGAGACGCCAACCTGACGTGTTCGTATGCGCTGAAATGGGTGTCGCATTTCCTCGGCGACATCGCCCAGCCATTGCACGCGTCCGGCAAAGCTGCGGGCGGGAATTTCGTGAAGGTGACATTCGGGAATATTTCGACCGAACTGCACGCCGTAGGCCTCCCTGATCTTCCCTCCCCTCCCAACCAGGCCGATCTAATTGCCACAGGTCTGGGACGGCTACATCCCCTACTTTGCCGCGTCGATCCCGCCACACCACCGCTTCTCGAACACGACCCTTGCCCCCTTTTTCGCCGGTCTGGTCTCCCGCATCCGGAAGGATCAGTTCTATGAAGCGCCTTATATGTGGACGGCGTGCACGGATCCCGCAACGCCCGTGGAATGCGCATTGCGCTGGGCGAGCGAGAGTAATCGCCTGGACTGCGAGTATGTGTATGGGCGGTTGGACGAGAAGGCGGATTTGAAAGAGGATGGATATGCGGTTGGCGCGGTGCCGATCGTGGAGCTGCAGATCGCGAAGGCGGCGTTGAGATTGGGGATGTGGCTCAATAACCTCGTGGGAGGGGATGTGCAAGGAGAGGGGGAGGCTTGGAGTGGGACTATTAAGGGGCAAGTTGTATTGGGCGAATTATGATGTGTGAATAATGCGAGTTATCGGGAGCTTCGTATCGTGGGGTAGATTGAGTAGAAATAGAATATAGGAGTTAGGGGGATCAACTTCACAAATCACCACAGGCGCATCCTTCACAAACGTATACTTGTATAATGTTGAATTCCATTCCGCTCAATAGCTACAGTAGCTAGAGCATACCGCTATCCCGCTTGCTTCAAAAGCCAAAGCGCTAACACAGACTCGGGGCCTGACTTGCAAGCAAGTCTACCGCTACCCAGCTCCCAGAGCCGCTCTATACAGATTTGTTCCCAATTCGAAGTTCGACCCAGAACTCCTGTGCCAGTTATATATAAACGCCTGTCCATGTCCATGGTCAGACATGCCTGTGACATTTCGAGAAACGATGTGACAATGCAAAAACCATCCCAATGCGCTGGTGTAAAAAATTCAAAAATTCAAAAAATTGTCGCCAAGTCCAACGCGGACAGCCGGAAAAACCCTAGAAAGATTGCAGCATCATTTGCGCGCATGCAATTGGTAAAGAAAGAGAACGTAAGATCGTCATGTTCGTGAAGTTGAGGTCGAAATGGTAGCGAGGACCGGGCGCCATGCTAGACAGAAAGAAGGAAGAAATGGTGTGGAGGGGCTCGATGGGTTTGAGGTTGCGGAGGGAAGGAGGGGAGGGATGCGGATCCAATGATAAGGCGTCCAAAGTGTTCATGCGTGGAGGGGTCATGGGTGGCCTGCATACGTGGACGAGGCCGATGTCTAGACACCAGAGGCGCGCAGATCCTCACGCAGCCAATCACCGAGGGCTAGCGATGTAACCGTCTCTTTATGCGCAGCATTCTCGTCTTGAGCCAGGCCATGAATCTCGCCCAGTTGCTCTTCGCCTCTCGGCTCTTGGTCTTGGGCAGGAACCCGCTCGGCTTCTCCGAGATGATGACGGGTTCCGTGTGGTTTGGTAGTGTCCGTGTGTGCGGTTCACGGTGGTCCGAGTATTGCCGGCCGCCGATGGAGAGACGGGATGTCTTTTCGTTGTTGGAGTCGGAGATGCTGCGGGAGCGTTTGTGGGCGTGTATGGTGTGCGTATCCGACTTGCGGCGCTGGCTCTCGATCCTCCGGTGCTGCTTCCGTACTTCTTTCTCTGCCGTGGCAGCTTCTTTGGCAGCGAAGGCTTCGCGGGCTGCGCGGATGTTGGCGGCGCGTTCCATGGCTGCAATTTCGGGGTCGACGGGCGATTCTCTTCCGCCGCGAACGAAGCCAAAGGCCTTGTCGAACGACGTGCGGGTGCTCGGTGAGGTGGGTGAGCCCACAGTCTCTAGTGAGCGGAGGGTGTCTCCTCGGCTGCGTGTGTGCGAGGTGGATATGTGGGAGGTCGATATGTGGGAGGGAGCCATGGGTGAGGGGAGTGGGTGTGAGGTAGCCATGGGTGAAGTGAGTGAGCTTGAGGATTGCGAGTAACTGGCGGCAAGAAGGGTCGAGGACCCGGTGGTGTGAATGCGTAGCGTCGACGTGCGGCCAGGCGTGTTGGAAGAAATTGAACCGCTGCGTCGGGCTGGTTGGTCAAACGCTTGCCGAAATCGATACTCGTCCTCATTCATGATGTCGTCGGCTTCTGTCTCGCTTCCCATGACCGAGGCCGGGGTAGAGATGGGAATAGGCGGTGTGTACGGTTGCGGGGTCTGCCGGATTGGCGGCATGTAAGGTGCGGTCTGTCGCTGCAGACCGGATGACGTGGAGAACTGCGAAGTATTTGAGCTTGCGCGGGCGTGACGGTTGCGCCCGTTAACGGGTGCAAAGTTGATCTGGTTGATGGACCGTGAGTAGTCGCCATATTCGGAAATGCCCAGGCCCGCAAGACGCTCATTTTCTTCGGCCGGTCTTGAGAGATCGAGGCTGTTGGGGTCTCTCGTCGACAGCTTGTAGCGCAGGTACGGCTTAATCTTGGTGTGGGACAATGAAGTTATCGGCATGGGTCGTCTGTAGTCGGTCCAGATCTCTTCTTCGTACGTGATCTTGGGCGTCTCAGAGCGACGGAATATAAAGGCGCCCTGGTCCGCCACCGGGCTGAGTTGACTTGTCATCGCCGAGGCTGAGTAGCCGCGTTTGTGCAGACGAGCAGGTCTGTTGGAGCCAGGGGCGTATGAGGCCATGTTGAAGGACACTGGTGTTGGTGTGGAGAACTGGCAGATGGAGGCATGCCAGGTTATGCGGGTTAACTGGCGGTGGTGGTGAAGGTGGTGGTGGTCGTGGTTGTGGTACACAGCATCACCAAGCCAACATGTTGCGTTTCAGAGCAATCCGATCGGATCGGTGACGTGCGTGACGAGACGTGACGAAGTGTTTTCTGCGTCTCGAGCAGCGGCATAGGAGTTATCTACGAGGATGATGGCTGGGGCCGACGATCCGGACGGGGATCACTTGGCGCACACCGAACGACAAGCCTCGGAGCCTCCAGGGAGCCTCCAGGGAGATGGCGGTGGGATGGCGGTGGGATGATGGCTCGGTGCAGAGGGTTGTGCGCGGCACGGGCTGTGCTTATAACCAACCCGCGGCAGATGGGAGGCGTTGGCCTGGTGAGGGTGATGAGGGTGATGAGGGGAAAAGGCGGAGCGGAGCCGTTTCGTCTTGAATAATAGCAGCACTTGAGATAAGCCTGAGGCTGGATGCGGCTAACGACCAGTAAGTTTCAGTCGATATTACCTATACTTCGTCATGTCATACGGAAGAATCACGGCTGACGACTTCACATGTCGGGTCTGGACGGCTGGACGGCTGGACGGACGCAAGCGACGATGCATCCGCGCAGCACGCATTCCTCGCCTGCTTCGCGCCTCTGGCATGCTGCAAACGTATGTATTGCCCGCCATCTATCTGCTATCTACGGCCGGCTCTGTGTGCGTCTCACGTTGGCAGTGGCGATGCGACATATCACGGTCCCGCATAGACTGACTGCTCCCCCCCGCATCCCAACGAGACGCAAAGAGACGCAACGAGACGCAACGAGGCGATAGGTTAATGTAGGTACAGGATCCGGTCCCAGGCTGACAAACCGTAGTGCGACGGGACAGCCGTCGCCGTCGCTGTCGCCGTCGTCGACGCCTCTTCGCCTAGGGGATGTCGAGGTGGTATCTAGGTGGTTGGCAGGTGGACGAGCACCGCCATCTCAGCTTGCGCGTTGCGGCTGGGCATTCAACGAGGTTATCGTCCATGTTCATCGCATCCCCGCATGCCCCTCTGGTTGGTTCGCTTTGTCGCTGGAAACGGAGGCTGGGATACGGCAGCAAGATCTCCAGATCGCATAAGGCAATCCTCCAACATGCCCCACGTCAACATCCCGGCTACTTCATCGATGCCGCAGCGGCGCAGCTTCGCGTCATAACGCCAGGTTGACTCGCTGTGTGGCTGTCATTTACACGTCGTCTATCTGGCTGTGGCGGCCTCTAGGCCTGATGAACACTACTCTACGCCTGTCTCACGCCAAAACCTGGCCGTCGGCTGTCGGCTGCCGGTCTAATACCGGTACAAGGATGTGTATGGATTGCGAACGGCACGCGGACTGAAGGATTGATGCGATGTATGTGTATGGTTGGGGGTCAGCAGTGGTTTGGTAACCGCGAGACATATATATCTCCTAAGCGACTATGAAGCTGTGGCCGAGCCGGAACAAATATAGCTGAGATCTAAATCGACATGTACATCCTGGTCCGTTTCGAGATGGCCTGCACGCATCTAGCGAATGTAGTATCGGTTGCAGAGAAAAGAGAAAAACAATAGTGCAGTGTTTTCTATTGATTTTGCAGCTTTGCTTGAGTGCTCGATGACGTGACATCGTACGAGCGTAGAGACTGAGGCAGCACGGCAGAAGTTTGAACACGACGGTTGCAATGAGGTACCCGATGATACCATGGTAGCTTCCATCCGCACTGAGCTTAGAATTGAATAATCATCTCAATGGCCAGCCAACGTCAAAGGTCAGGTTGTGGGGAAGTGGGTATGGGGAAGGTTGGAGCTAGTAGTAGAGGCTACCTTCTGTTGCATCTAGGTACCTATCTACTCAGATAACGAAATCTTGGAAAGCAAGCCTAGGCCCAGACTGTGCCATATTGCCTATTAATAAGTCGAAGATTTCGAGGTTTGCGCTGTCCCAGGTCACACTCACCAGGCTGCTGTCGGGAAGGAGAGCAAGACCAGTGTACACAAAGTCGACTGATAGGATGGTGATGTCAGAGGAATAATACCAGAGGGACACATGAGCCAGTCGGCACCGCTGGACTCCCACGGGACAAGATCGCGAGGAACAAGAACCTGCCTCTCCCTCAAGCTCGATATCAAAACGTACTCTACAAACATCGAAGCCCTCCCAAGGGACTTTCACTCCATTGGGTCGCTCCTGCCATACCTCGTCACGTCACCGCCTCTGGCAGGCGCGCTAGTGTAATTTCTTAGTAACCAATAGGCCCGTGCGCCTCGGGACTTCAAGACCTAAACACACAAAGCTGCATCCCAACCCGCATCAACAACACTCCGACATCGCCGTTTGCCATGTCGAACAAACGGAACAACATATTCGGCCAAGGGCGGCCTGAGAGGCCCTATGAAGATCGGGATGAGCCCATCGACCCGCCCAAGACAGCCACGGCTGCGCAAATGGCGTCGCGCAAGTACGTCTTACCCTCACCATCACCTCACTGCAAACGCGCTTTGCGCACGCACTATCGCGCAACCCTATCTTTGTCGCTCTCTCCCCGCGATCTTCTCTGTTAACCTTTTTTCTTCACACAGGATCAAAGGTGTCAAAGGAACGCGACGACCCACAGGCGCATCCTCCACACCCGCCTCCGTAAGTAAACCCATCCTACGAGCCCCCGACGCATCAACCCACGCGCCGCCCGCAACATGGTAGCCAAATACTCGATGGAGTGGCGCCGGCGCGAGGAGCGACGTCGCAGCCAACACTCACAGGGCCCTGCTAATGCGCGCACACAGGGAGTCCCAATGCCACCTACTAGTTACACCTTCTTAGGCGGCAACGCGACCAACAACACCCCCGCCACCTTCGCCGGCATCGGATCACCACCGCCAGACCAGAACGCGGTTGCACCGCCATCCAACAGCTTCACCTTTGGCAGCAACAATAACAACAATAACAACGCCCCAGCCTTCGGTGGATCGGTACAACAGCCAGAGCAGAACGGTCCGATGACATCTAGCAGCTTCACTTTTGGCAGCACCGCCGGTGGCAACAATAACACCACCTCTATATTTGGCGGCTCCGCATTGGGGCAACAGCCAGAGCAGAACGCAGGGGCCATGGCACCCGGCTTCGCTTTTGGTAGTAACGCTGGTAGCAACAACAATAACAACGGCCCGTCAATGTTTGGCAACTCCGGGTTGGCGAAACAGCCAGAGCAGAGCACAGGCCCGCCGACATCCAGCAGCTTCTCCTTCGGCGGTAACAACAACACACCAACCTTTGGCGCCTCGGTGCAACAGCCAGAGCAGAACGCTGGTGCGAAAACCAGTGGGTTCACTTTCGGCGCCAGTACCAGCGGCAACAACAACAGCAATACCGGCTCAATCTTCGGTGGGCAACCGCCACAGCAGAGTGCGGGCGCATTGCCATCCAGCAACTTCACTTTTGGCGCCAGTACCAGCAATGCTGGCAGCAACAACAACCCGACTGGAAGCATCTTTGGCAATACCAGCAGTGCTGGCAACAGCAACAACGTAACCGGAAGTCTTTTCAGCAACTTCGGATCGGCGCAACAGCCAGAGCAGAAAGCAAGCGCATTGCCATCCAGCAACTTCAATTTCAGCACTACTGCTAACCAAAACAACAACTCCGCCCAGGATGCTTCCCAAGGCTTCAAGTTCCTTTCAGGAACCAATCCCTTCGCGGCATCGGCCCCAGCCCCAGCTTCGGCACCCACAAATGGTGGACTCTTCGGGACCGCCAACAAAGCGGGTGGGCTCTTCGGCGCCAGTACAACGGGTGGACTCTCCGGCAACAGCACAGCGGGTGGGCTCTTCAGCGCCAGTACAGCGGGTGGACTCTCTGGCAACAGCACAACGGCTGGGAACAGCACAACGGGTGGGCTCTTTGGTAGCAGCCTCACGAGCACTGCACCTACAGCCCCGGTGCTTGGCACTAGTGGAGCGACAAACGCTGCACCGACGGCCTCGCTATTCGGCGCTAGTGGAGCGACAAACGCTGCACCGACGGCCTCGCTATTCGGCGCTAGTGGGGTGACGAATGCTGCACCAACAGCCTCGCTGTTTGGCGACAGTGGAGCGAAAGTCACTGGACCCTCCGTTCCCAGCTTCAAATCGACAAGCCCTGCACCCGCGTCCTCAATGTTTGGCTCAAGTGCAGTGGCAAAACCTGCGTCCACGAGCTCCATGTTTGGCTCAAGTGCAGCGACAACCACCGAACCTGTTGCTGCCCCAATGTTCGGCTCTGTTGGAGCGACAGGCACTGCGTCCACGACTTTCTCTACAGAGGACCCTTTCCAAGGTTTCAAGTTCAAAAGCAACCCCTTTGCGGCGTCTACACAATCCTTGCCTGAGGCCTCCGGGCCTAGCAACGTCCCCAACGGCGCTACACCCACGAGTTCTTCCAAGAGTCTATTTGGTACGTACTATATGCTAACACCCCTTGCGGATAATATTTACTAACTATGCTGTAGGCCAGAAAGATGTCCAGAGGGATACCGAGAAGGATACCTCAAGCATGCCTGCCTTGACTGCTGCTGCTGCGCCGCCTTCCGAAGCGCCCAAGGCTAGTGAAGTGCTTTCCAATACGCCCAAAAATCAAGCTAGTGGAGTGTCTTTTGAAGCGCCTAAACCCGAAGTGCCTGCAGAATCGGCCAAGACTAGCGAAGAGCTTTTCAATGCGCCCAAGACTGGCGGAGTGTCTTCTGAAGCGCCCAAGGCTGGCCAGCTTCCTAGAATTCCGAGAGCACATGTTCCAGCAACCTGGGTAGCCCCCAAGGCTATGCAGACCGATCTGCAAGCGCTCACAGTTCAACTTTTATCTTTGAACAACCAGTATCGTTCTAAGCTTATCAGCCTTTCGCCAACCGCAGACTGGTCTCCACTGTCCCAGTGGCATGCCAAGGCGACCACAGAAATCATGCAGAAGATTGTCACCGCTAAGAAGCAGCTGGCGGCTGCCAAAGGCGTCACCGGCAACGAATCTAGCCTGTCGGTGAAACGCAAGGCTGTTGCCAACGATGACGCCGCCGACCTAGCCTACGATGCTTCTCCGTCGAAGAAGCAGCGCGAAGCCAAGATGCCCGCCACGCCCGTCTCCAAGACATCGTCATTGTTTAGCACGACTCCCAAGGACACTCCGCCTTCTGAGACCTCCAATTTGTTCGGCAGTGTCTTCAACAAGGACACCGGTGCTACGACTTCCAACTTGTTCGGGAGCGTCTCCAACAAGAGCGTCGCTGAAACCTCCGAGAAGAGTGGCATGGCCTCTAAGGATGACGAGCCAACCAAGGCTGCAACACCACAGACTGGGTTCTCATTCACCAACAGCACTGCAACTACCACCCCGAAACCCGCAGCATCTCAGTCACTCTTCCAGATGCCCTCGGCTAGCTCTAGCAGCAAGACGAACGTGACCGCGCCAGCCCCGACTACTGCTTCCCAAAACGGCTTCTCCTTCGGCAAGAGCACTGCCACTGCTGGCCCGAAACCTGCGGCATCTCAGTCACTGTTCAAGATGCCCACACCTAGCTCTGGCGGACCCGGCAGTGGTTTCAGCCTTATTGGCCAGTTCTCAACCAAGGCGAAGTCCTACGAAGAACTTGTTGCCGAGCGGAAAGCTAAGGATAAAGACAACGACTACGACTCTGATGACGAGGATTATGAGGAGTGGTCAACCCGCTGGGATAAGGAGGAAGCCGCTCGTGTCGCCAAAGACAAGGAAGCGACTACGACTGATGATGCCTCTACTACTCCCAAGGGACCTAACAAAGGCTTCAATTTCTTGTCGGGGGTCTCTCAACCTACTGTCGGAACCAGCGGAACCTCTTCGTCTGGGCTTTTCAGCCCTCGTGTTGCAAGCCCAGCTCCTTCAACTGGCGGACAGTCAGTCTTCGACACTCCGGAAGCCGCGCAATCTCCTGCATCCAACATCTTTGGACACTTGTCGGGTGGTCAATCTTCCAGCCAGGATGATGAGAGCGACGACGATGATGCCGATGATCACGATAATGACAATGACAACGGTGATAACGACGCATACGACGACGATGACAGCGG
The DNA here is from genome assembly GCA_010093635.1 of Massarina eburnea CBS 473.64. Classification (NCBI taxonomy): domain Eukaryota; kingdom Fungi; phylum Ascomycota; class Dothideomycetes; order Pleosporales; family Massarinaceae; genus Massarina; species Massarina eburnea. The sequence continues at coordinate 303,849 of MU006790.1, read as the reverse complement.
CGACGAACGTGAGGAGCAGGAGGAGCCCTACGAGTCTGACATCCAGCCCACAAAGCAATCGTCCTCGGAGCAGGCTCAGCCGAAGAAGCGCAAGGTTTTCTCGTCTGACACTGAATCCGATGAGGAGACCGGGAGCGGCAAGAGGCCGGCTATGTTCAAGAAACCCAGTCTTGCCGATCGCATGACACACGAAGCCTCCAAAGCTACCGATGAGTCGGAGAAGGAGAATGGCAACCCCAACCCAGTAACCTCAACCTTATTTGGACAGGCGAACGGATTTCAGACGCCGGTAAAGAAGCCTTTCTTCTTCGACTTTGCCGGTGCTGGCGCCAAGACAGCACCCCCTAAGCAGGATTCGTCTGCTGGAGACCAGACCTTCAAGGCTGGAACTCCGATCAAGTTTGGAAGTGCCGCAAAGACAACTCCTGCTTTCCAGTTCCAGCCTGCCACCCCAGGACTTGCAGAGTTTTCAGCGACACCCGCGAAGCCAGGTCCAGCAACGTTTTCGTTCCTCAACGCTCCGAACACCTCGAACGCCGGTTCGGTCTTCTCTTCGCGTGCTGCAACCCCTCTGTCTGAGCCCGATGTGAGCGGTAAGGAATCTGCCGCCGGAAACGATGACGAGGAAAGTGAACAGCATGCCCAAATTGACCTCTCAGGCCTCACTGCCGAGGAGAAGGCTGTGTACGATGTTATCTTCCACGCCGACCAAGCCCTCTGCAAGCACCAGGTCGAGACGGGCGGTAAGAAGGTATGGGAGAACTATGCGCGCGGGCCACTCTGGATCTTGAAGAACAAGGAGACTGGCAAGGCCATCGTGCGCATGCGCCTCAGCACCGGCACGACCATGCTCAACTACAACATCTTCCCCAAGGTCAAGACGGCCGTCACGGGCAGCAGCAAGAAGATGGTCAGTGCAATCGGTACGAAGAAAGACGGCAAATCGGGTAATATGTTCTTTGCTGTCAAGTCTTCGGACATCGCTACCGAGTTCTCCAACGTCTACAACGCGAACCTGCCTTCTTGATCCATGCACCCTGTTTCCACCTGCACCCGATCGACTCTACTTTATAAAAGCGATTTTCTTCTCTTCCGGCCTCCCACGACCACCTCCATATAACGGGGGTCCTTTTCTAGAAGGCTTTGTTTAATACTTTGAATGGAAGGATGGCTATCTGGCTGGCGTTTTGTCGAGCATTGCATTGCATGGCGTTATCGGACGACGGAGAGTAAACACTGGACCTTTTTGTTTTCCCAATTCTGTATGCGGGGGTCTAGGCACTGATGAGTGTCTTGTGTGGATGTGGTTTGGAATGGGTGATTGATTGACCGAATTATGTATCATAGTAACTCTTCAACTGCATAGCATGTGGAATAGAAAGGCATTTTCATTTTCAACGGATCGACTCTTGCTTTGATGTATTGTGTATTTTAGGGGTCGGGAGAGTGGGATATGGTGTGTATAGTCTTTATCGTAGGGCTTACTTTCAGTGCGTAATGTACACATACCCTTTCAAATAAATCCGTAACTTTCTGTTTCCGTCGTCGACGTCGTGGTCCTCGCTCGGTTTATCATGACCTCAATCACGAGAGATTTCTCTTGCGTGGTGATGGGGTTCGTCGGACGATGTATTCGACATCGCGATATCCTTCGACCTCACTACTACCTAACACGGTAGCCCCTTTACAAGCTGTAGACTGGGCACGAGGGCATATAAGACCATATAGTAGGGACTTCTTTTGTGCCATTCTTCCCAGTCTTCATTCTCTAAAAGATTCGGCGGCGCATAGATTTCTAGCATCTGAACCCGTTACGAATGTGTTGTCTTGGATTAGGCAGGGTTTGGTTCGATTGTGGTGGGCTGACTGAGGGGGAGTGAATGAGTTATCGTGCGTGATGTTATTGACTACTAGAGTCTCAACTTTGGACGATTGTCCGCATCCGAGCAGATTCCTTCACCCCTCTATTCGTCTACTACGTTCCTGGACTTCGATATATGTGATACATGCTATACGACGTGCTTTACTCTGACATGTAAACGTACGCACTTTATGCAGGATTTGATTCTGAAATCTGAGGGACTAGGGGTACGAAACGTCTGTCTGCGAGCAGTACTACCTCACGTATATCGAGCCGCTTATTGTTTCGCTGATATTATCATCATGGTATGGTATATTATCTTCCTAAACCTTGTATTGTATGCAGAGCATCTAGTATCTACCTTTTCATTAAAGGTTACCAGTATCTACCTTAAGTCTACCCCCATGAACTCGTACTTTGCAGTCTACCTTACAACTATTGCCTACGATATATATGTTTACTTTCTATTGAATAGGTTATCTTGTCTTATACTAGGATTAATAGGCAAGGTAATATAACACGTTTGTAGATGCGTACACCGGATCCTTAAAAAAAAAAGTTTGTATTTCGTTGCTGCTTATTTTATCTTTGTACAGAGAAGAGGATTGTTGAACTGTGTAGTTGGGACAGCACTGATAGTCCGATAGAATTATCCTCGCTAGAGATTCTGTGGTTGGCAAATGATGCTGTATACGAGTATTTAGCTTAGACTTGGGGAGGGGGCGTGGACGTGCTACAAGAACAAGCACGCCCATTTCCTCTTATGTGCACGCTTTGTATAATCACATCATAGAGCTTATAAAATTGTGCCTATAGGAAGTATAGTGGTTAGTTCGAGTTTGGAGTCTTAGGGATCCCTAACGACAAAAACAGGGCGGTAGGGGTGGCATATACGAAAAGTGTATGCATCCAGCCACATCCTAGCTCATTTGACGTGCGACTTGCTCCCCCCCGGTAATACCATCGTCCTTCCACGTTATAATCCCCGTGCTCGAAGACGACCAACTATGTTCTTAATCCGCTGGGAACGAACCGCGGAATGAGAATGAAGTCTTGTATCTGGGCGTGACAGTCGGGGACGATGTGGTGTTTTTGTACGGGTCAGGGTCGCTTTCTACTGCGAAGGTGTTTGTAGGATCGCCTATTATTATGTATCGTTACCGGCATGTTAGTAGGAGGAGTGATTGCATCGTAGATGGTAGGGATAGGGCTGATAAGGAAGAGGAATGGTCGCTTGGTGTGTACTTGTAATGTTATATTTACCAATAAGGAATAGTGAGCCTTGAAATGTAGCCTTTCCAGAGAATTGTTTGTTAGGAATAGGAAATGTGAATACGACCAGTGACGCCGATATCTTTAAGTAATAAATAGAAAGTATTGCGTACTACAGTTTACCATTTAACGTCAAGATGACCAACATGGACTAGAATCCGTTTCCCTTGTCTAATGATGTAAAGTAAGCTATTACTAGTAGGTTGTACACAGCTTAATAACTACTATCCAATCTAGTACAACTAACTACTTGAATCAAGCCCTGACACCAATGGAATTTCCTACAACCACAACCACAACCACAACCACAACAAAACGGAAGACTCCAGACCCAGTAGTAGACCCAGCTCACATGAAAGAATGTTAAAAGATAATATATACTTGAACAGTCATTCAGGACGCCAAGATAGCTACTAAACTAGTACTAACAGGACTAAAATGTAGCCTTCCAGTCAACGAAGCTACGCAAGTCTCAAATCCGATCTATTAGCTTCGCAACCTTAGCGTCGAAGACTGTTTCATGTAGCAGTGTGAAGATTCATGCTCGCATAGGAATGCTCGTGGTGTAATTCCCCAAGTTTGCCTGTGTTGTGTAGTTACTTACTAAAGATATAAAGCACTTTACTCGCCTTCCTACATTACGCAACGCCGTGTTATAACCACATCTAATATAAACCCCATTTCCTTGCGTATTCTTCTAGTTTAACGTGGCTAGTCTGATAGATAAGAGCAGAGTAAAGTAACATGAATAGCCCGAGACACTGCCAGAGCATAGCGGCGAGGTATTCAGGAGGCCATATTGCATGAGGGGTACGAGAATAGGGGCTAAGAGGAACATTGGATGAGGGAGGTACTTTGGTCGTACTTCATAGTAGAGGAAATGTTACAGTACCTGGGTTCTATGCCTTCGTAGTTGATGATAGGGGAGGGATACTATTCACAATGGATTCTAATGTGATCAAAGTAGATGGGTTATATGGACCAAGAGGAGAAAGAGAAACAGTAAAAGATGAATAGATGGACAGATGACAGAGACTTTAGATGCGAACACTCCAGAAAAGATAAAGATACTCTATCTATCCAAGTCCCTAGAAAAAGCGTACTGAACTGAAGCATCAGTGATGTCTTGCCGATACGTGCCTTGGTTTTTTATCTCGATGATACAGTTCTACAATCTCCACACTTGATCCAGATACAAGTCAGTGCCCCCTATCAGATAACACACATGTCCACTCTCTGAGCTAAGACAGACTGCCCAGTAATAAAGGGGATCAGGATGAGGCGGTGAACGTTTTACCGTGGATATTCCAGCATTCGGTGGAGCGGAGTCCTCGTGCATGGAGTCTTAGCAAACTGCGCTGTGATGTGATGTGATATGCTGATCATACCGCCACATGGTGTCAGAGTTGAGGATGAGGATATCCAGAATCCATGTACTGCGTAGCCTGCCCTTGGTGTTGAGGAAGGTCCGAGTCAATGGCAGCTCGGAATCTGATACCGTCTCCGCATGCAGTCTTCCTTGTAGCGACAGTCCTATGGGAACCATATCCTGAGGCACGATGACGATAGGGTGGTGTTAACGTCTTGGTGTTTCAGAAGGACCGAAGTCTTATCAGTGTTGATGACGTAGAATCGTTCGCATCTGGTATACCGATGAAGCTGAATATGCACCGCAGTCTGTCCGCATCGTGATCTTCGAGGTGGAAGATAACGAATGCATTTCTGTTCAGTCCCATGATGACGATGGGTGGCTTTTCAGCCGTTGAAAAAGGCCCGACGTAACGGGGATGCAGATGAATATACCTGTTTGCAACCGATCTGATTTGCACCGCAGTCTCTCCGCATCGTGCTAGATAGGCGACGACGTGCAGGAGAGTGGTGGCCCTCCCAAAGATCGAGTGGCGAACATCTCCAATCTGGCGGATGTCGATGCCCCTTTGCGGCTTGCTTGTCTGTCGTTAGTTGCATCCCAACGTCCAATATTTGCGAAACCCCGGCCCGAATCAACGGTCCTAAACCCAAGTACCAAATGATCGACGTTCAGGATACATGGTTGGTAACGGCAGCGTGACATGCACAATAGAGATCCCAATTACGAAACCAGACACGTACGCTAGCTTCCATACCTACTAGGCTACGTGGAGTTGTGGACAGACTATGGGTGTCATAACGTAATTGCACGCCTGTCTAATATGCATCGGACCGAATTGTGAGGGAGTCTGTGGGGCAGGCGATGCTAGTGGGATGGACTAATGGTCGTCTGAAAGGGGTCTGGTGATGTGCGGCCTGCCGATTCCGGCGTGGTGGTTGCTATGGAGATTGTTGTGGGTTATAAGATGGGCTAGATGAGTAGTTCTTTGGGACGACGGGTATGAAGGTCGCCGAAATCATGCTGGTGGAGACGGTAGTACCTCCTACTCCTGATCATTGTTCTGTAGACAGGCGGTGAAGCCAAACGCCCAAAGTGTTGTCGTGTCCAGATCTGTCGGTGTACCACAAGCCGTGAGGTCCAAATAAGGCACCTGCAAGCAGTCGCTAACGTGGTGATGGTCAACCGAGCATAAGCGAAGTATGATGGCTCGACGCAGGAACAGTGAGCAGGCGGCACTGGGGTAGGTATCGCGTGTGCTTTTGTACGGCCTCTTGTAGCTGACGGCCCCGAGACGCTCAAATACAACCTCTTGTGTATACTGTACCGGCGTTCGTACACTATTGGGTGCCACGCCCCAGCTGTGGGGAAATGGGAGCTGTTCAAGACCGACCAGTCAAGTTGGAGGCGGTCTGTCGTCTCTCAACACGTATGAAGTGGCGACCCCAGACACACGAACCTAGGCATTCTGGACCCCCAAACGGGCTGCTTTCACGAACAGGCTCAGGGTGTTGTGGTGAAGGCGTCGGTCAAGTTGGTGCCCGATGGTGAAACCGCAGCCACTGCGTAAATCTGGGACCGCCTCATTATTTCGTGCATGGGTTCGCGCCGCCGCTACTGACATACATAAGTAATGATGGGCGGTGAGCCATGGCTAACTCCAAGTGGTAGGGCAGTCCTGGCGCCGGGTCCTGGGATGCCACTGGCGCCTTCGTCTCGCCTGACTTTCTCGAAGAGGCAGGACAGTTGGGATGAACCTTGGTGGGCAGTGATGTTCCGCAGATGCAATTTGGGAGCTAGCGCGGGACTCGTGAGTGTTGGAATAATGACGATCAGCTCCTGCTGTCCGGAAGTTTGTTTTCGCGACGAGCAAAGTGGATGGCCGAGAGGATGGACAAGAGGATGGACAGAGGATGGGCAAAGGATGGACAAAAGGATGGGCGACACAATTCCCAATCATGATCGAGGACACAGCCGACGGCCGACGGCACCCGGTGGCTGGTGTCGGACCGGGCTCGGTTGCTACTACTAGAGCGTGGAGAACTTGGCGGCGTTCACGAGCGTCGAGTCTGGGGGCGAACAAGCCATGGCGACATGGCGGCTGATGGGATGGATGGAAGCTCGCCGACATTATCCGGGTCGATAATGAAACGGCGCTTTGCTTACCAAAGACACGGGATGAGAGGTACGCGCAGAGACGTGTTTAGCGTGCTGTGGTATCGAATGGGCATATGCAGGGTCCTGTAGAATGCTCACTAAGCACGAATGCAGCAAATCGCCGAGCCAACCGCTACAGGATCAATTGATCGAACATGGGGGCCTAGATCTTGATTGGCCTAGAGCGGTTCCTTGCGTTCCGGTGGTCGGAAAAGGTCACGAGGTTGTATCGCAGCCTTGGGGTTGAGGCTCTGGGGGCGTTTGCAGCGGCTGGATGAAACCACATGTGCTTTGGAGTGCAGGTGGCTGTCGGACGAGCCCATGTGACGAGCTACTGGACCAGCTCTCCGCGGTGAACGACTCTACTTGGATTCTAGCTGTGCGACCGAATTCGAATCTGGGAAACCGATTATAGGCCTCGACGTCCATGTCGTTTCGTTGCCGGTGGGAGAGGAGGGGCACGGACAGAGAGATGAATCAGGTGAAGCAATGTGTCCAGGGGCCAGGGCGGCGAACCTCAAAGTGCGGGAGCGAGCAGGGGTTGGTGGCTGAGTGCGCACATACCCTTCGTACCCGGAGCGTTGCAGACCCCCAATCACCGAGTACTAGCAGTGGGCCGTGATCGCGTATAGCGGGCACCGCGGTGTTTTGCGAGGCAGGCAATTGAGCAGCCATTCCTACGCTAGACAGCACGAGAGAGAGAGTGTGTGTATATTATATTGTAAGTATCTAGTAGTAGATAGAGCAGTCAGTCGGGAGTTGACGGCAATTAGAGAAGATTAGCAGAGTCAATTAAGTAGTACGTAGCCTACTAGACAGAGACGGCCGACCAAGCCGGCCAGTGCCCGTGGCCGAGGCTTTGGGAAGTTATTAGGTATCTATTGGTGAAATCAAAATAATGGATGGTATGGACTGGCGGCGAGGTATAAACAGTCCTGGCAGCCCTAAGAGCCTCACTGCTCCTCCAGGCATATTTATCATTCGTAGAGACGATACCCATCTGCACCACCACCACCACCACCACCACCACCAGGCACCACGCACCCACGCACCACGCACCCGCCACTTTCTGTCGCTTTCGTCACCGCGCCGATCGCCCCCCCCTCCATCCCTCCCTCGTCCCTCGTCCCAGTTGCAAGTTGCAACATCGACGGCGGCCAAGCACCGTCGCCAGCCCACGCTGATTCGGCAGCGCGCTCAACGCCGGCCAGGGATCCTACCGCTCCGTACCACGCCCAAAACCCGTTCGTCACCGCTCCGCTCTCTCGTCCTTTTTTGTATTTATCCCACCCGCGCCTGCTGCGCCCAAGAGTGTACACATCCATTGCACCTTTCAAGACGCTGCATCGCTGCCTCTGTGAAGCCAACTTCCATCTTGCACTTGAACTGCACTCGGCCTGCCCTCGACCTGCCCGGCTCTGTCAGCACTACGACGTTGCACGTCCAGCATTTATTACCCATCCCCCCCATCCCAGCGCCTCTCGAGTCGTGGCCTTGCCGCTGCTCACTCATCCGGACCCACTCCCGACGCCTCAACCCACCGCCCTCACCACCACCTTTCCCGCCATTATTCCCTCCGCGACCGCGAAGCTGGATTACCAGGAGACCTCGCCGCCACCCCTCTGCCACTCGCCTTTCGCCAGCGATCGAGGGCGCGAATCGACAGCAGAGACTACACCTGTCAGCACGCCCATCGACCCGCCCGCCTCATCGCCGCAGTTCGGCCGCCTGAAGAAAGACAGCAGCCCCGTCTTCGCCTGGCAACGCCAGCCGCACGAGCTCGGCGCGTCCCTGTGTGCGCTGCCCGAGTCTGACTTCCTCTTCGACGACACGGGCGACTGCAGCTTCCCGCTGTTCCCAGACAGTCCGCCAGCGCACAGCGTGTTGCGAGACATGGCACAGGCAGCCTCGCCTATCGATATTGCGACGCCCCCGCGCTTCGGCTCCAATTCCCCACAGCACCAGACGTCGAACCTGACGTCGGCCCTGCGCGAAGCCAGCCAGGCCAGCCAGGCCCGCGACATCAAGGCCGCCCCCAGCCAGTACACGCCAAATGCCTCCGACTTTGCGCGCCCCAGCCTGGGCGCCCATCGCGACTCCCTCACCAACCTCGCCGGCTCCTTCTACGGCAGCGGTGCACGCCCCATGTCCATCAAGGACCGCCCGCGCCGGGAGTCCAACAACAACATGGGCAGTCTCGTGAACGGCCTCAGCTGGGGCGGCGTCTCGGTTGGCTCCTGGATCCGCGACGAGTAAGTGCCCCGCCCGCCACGCAGCAGGCAACCACAGCCCGCCGCCAGCCCGTCCGTCAGCACCTCCGACGGAAGCCGTGCTAACAAATGAACAGCATCATGATGACCGGCACCTCGCCGGCCGGCTTCAATGCCTTCACCAACCAGTCGCCGTCGTTCCACTCGTCGTCCTATCTGCCCAAGATGGAGGCCAACTTCATGCGGGACTTCACCTGCTGCGGCCTGACGCTCGCCAACCTGCACGATGTGCTCCAGCACTTCGAGGAGGTGCACGCCGACGCCCCAGCCTCGCGCAACTCCAAGTCGGCCCAGCCCGGTCTCCCTCCCACCTCGGGCGCCCCGAGCCCGGGAATCACCCCAGGCCAGACGCAGACGCAGGGCGAGCCCGCCACCCACACCCAGCATGGATTCCAGCCGCGCACCGGCTCGTTCAGCGGCTCCAGGACCCAGCGGCTAGGCTCGGATGGCTTCAGCCGAACGAACCTGTCCACGGTCACGGACATGGATTCGCTCGAGGACATGGAGATGGATGACATGGGAGACGGCCTCGCTACCATTGAAGAGGCGCCGTCGCCCTACCCCAACCAGCAGAGCCAGTTCAACCAGAACCAGGGCCAACTCCAGCCGCTGAACGTCAACCTCGCGAACACGATGCAGAACCACCAGGGCCTGCGAACATCGACGCCCACCACGCCAGCCGCCTCCCAGCAGTACAACCTCTCGAACAACCCGACCGTCTCGTCCGTGAACACGCCTACGCTCGGAACCGTGCCGATGCAAAACACCTACAACCTGACCTCGCCCGAGTCGTCGCACCCGAGCACTCCGGCCGAACTCGACATGGACTTCGCGGGCTTCAACCAGCCAATAATGGGCATGCAGGGCATGGACATGAATTTTGGCAGTGGCAACTTTAATGGACTGCCCTTTGACGGATCCGGCACCATCGACCAGCCCGGGAAGCGTCTCTTCAGCAAGCAGGGTGGCGGTCTCAGTCAGCAACAGCTGCAGGCTGCCCTTAAGAACTACCAGCTTGGCAACGGCGACCAGAGCGAACTGGCGAAGAGGCTGCAGCAACAGCAGCTCATGAATGGAGCCAATGTTCCCCAGTTCCCCTTCCCCGAAGAAGTTAAGCCCTTCAGGTGCCCGGTCATTGGCTGCGAGAAGGCCTACAAGAATCAAAATGGTCTCAAGTACCACAAGCAGGTATGTTGACCCAACACCTTTCCTTCCGAACCATCTACTAACAAGCAGCAGCACGGCCATCAGAACCAGCAGCTCAAAGAAAACGATGACGGCACCTTCTCCATCGTCGACCCTGTCACCTCAATACCGTACCCCGGCACCATTGGCATGGAAAAGGAGAAGCCGTATCGCTGCGAGATGTGCGGCAAGCGATATAAAAATCTCAACGGTCTCAAGTACCACCGTACCCATGCTCCGAGATGCAATCCGGAGCTGGCGTTCAACCAAATGCCCTCGCTACAAGGCATGAACGTCAACACCAATGTCGCAGGCGCAGGCATGTCAGGAATGGACCCTTCCATGTTCTAGAAGCCTACCTCGCATCTACCGCGTTTTCTTTTCAAGATACCCACGGTCGACCTCCCGACATTTGCATGGCGTTATATCCAAGAAATAGATTTGGACTTTTCCTCTGGCGTACCGGCATAAAAAGTTACGACTATTACATCCTCCGCATTCGGTTCGGCGCTCCTTTGTGTTAGGGGCCTATTCTTACCACCACCAAGTTCGGCCCATGGAACTGGATCCCTGGATAAGGTCTTTCTACCTTCGTTTTTGCATAACCGACCGACATACCCTTCGTGTATATATCTCTTGAACCGCATCCTTTTTGACTGGCGTTGTAAGCTGGTATGACGATCCGATGTGCATTAAAGAGGTGTTTAGAGCGATGTACTGTTTTCTTCTCGGTCTGCCACTTCTCATATCCTCTATCCCCTCTCTTTTAATTCTGTCTTTATCCCCGGCGTTTGGTTTATGGGTGAAGGAAACAAAAAGTTATTGGTTTAAATCTTCGGGGCATGCTTATGTGCTGTCCCGAAGGAGGGTATTTTTCTCTGTGGATCATTTTTGTCTGTTGGCTGGTGCAATAGAATTACGTCTGACGGACATGTTTTTTTGGGATGGAAGATTGATTATTGGGTTTATTCACGTCGACACGTCCATATACCGCACGGTTCATTGCTATAGAATTGATGCGTTCATGTTCCACTGTCTCCCATGCATGTGTATTTTGTGTTTCTTCTGTATCTATCCCTCGACCGTTTCAATTCCCGCAGCACCCGATTGTTCCCTATCGCGAAGATGGGCGTGCACATGTCCTACCGGGCCGGTGTCGAGCAGTCGTTCCTCTGCATCATCGATACGTATTCTCTCCTTGGCATGGCGAAGTCGACAAACATGGCTGGCTGGTCGGTCATTGTACCCGGAACCACAGCTGAACGGCCGATTCACAATTATTGGGCCTACGCATGCATGCTCGCCATCTCATTATTATTCCCATACAAATGGCGGGGTAGCTCCGTAGTAGAGGCGCGATACAGCCGCATCGACACCAAGACTACGCAGTTACGAGAGATCGATCGTCTCTTCTATGGCGAGGAGATGGTCTGGCTACGAAGTGAGTACGCCGTCATACGGCACCTACTCGGCGGTACACTACATACGTGAGGACCGTCGACCTTCTAGACGGTACACAGGCCCGGAGTGCACCCATCCGTCGAGTTTTTTGGACAGTTGGTGTGCTTAGCACCTTAGGTACTACATAGATGTGCAGAATGCTACGGTGGTGGACCGTAGTTGATATCATGGCCGTGCACCACTGGCACTATACTACCACTGCACCTACTACCTAGCGTGCTAGCATACTCTTATCGGGCCTTTTGCTATATTTCCACCGTCCAGGACTCCACGCATAGTACCACCACTGTGTTATATTATCCCGCTTGCGTACAGACGTAGGAGGTACCATCTTCATGTACCGTACCTACTACTAGTTAACAGAAGCCAGGGTAGGTAAGAATACCGTGTTTAGCTAACGCTGCAAACGCGAAGCCCAACACCACGCCCGCATAATAAGTTTCGCGTTGGGTCTGTCTGCAGGTACGGCGCCATGTCGGCCGTACATCTTATTTGTCGCACCGCACGCACGTGGATGACAGCTGCGCTTCTTCTGGTTGCCGAATCTGCCGAGACTTGTTCGGTCGGTGCTGGTAGTGGTGGTAGTGGTGGTGGCGGCGGGTGCCGGGCGACCACGTTGTGGCAAGGAAGGACACACGACGCGGGTGCGTGCACCGAGCGGATTGTACATACTGAACGCGTGGTTATGGATGCGCACAGTCGCGCGGGCTGAAGGTTGCGCCATGCAAGGGACCGTGTGAATTGGTTGGGTTCGAGTACCAAGGCCGACTGGGGCCGAGGTGGTAGTGGATGACGTAATGGTTTTCGTTCGGCCGGGGCTCGGTGACTGTGTTTGGCCCTTGGAGGGATTGGGCTTCCGATGGAGTGTGTGGCTCTCGGAGATGAGATGGGGATTGGGTGTAAGTAGATGGAGCTGAGGTTGAGGTGGAGGACGTTGTGATTACTATCTGAACTGCCGAGGTGGATGGTTACTAACGTCAGGTTGAGGTCGTGGCGGGTGCAACATCGTCCAACTGTGTCTCCTCTTCGATGGTCGGCAAGATTTCATATCGCCCCTTTGCCTTTCTTTCCAGACATCGTGATGTGTGGAGTAGGTGTCCGCGTTTTTGGCGCACGAAGCTTGCGAAACATATGGCGCTTATTGAGATTGCGCCCGCACTGATGTATACTGGATACTTGAACTGTTCGGGTTTCGCGAAAACCATTGTCGTTGCGTATGAAAGCAGTTCAAAGAAACTCTGCACTGAGGCTTCGATCGCGGAGAAAGAACCGCGGGTAGCTTCCGGCGTGTTCTCTTGGACTAGGTATTGTACGCTGAGATCAAATCCCCAGAGTCCCAGCCGACTCAGCGTTACTCCGACGACTAGTGCTCCGCCTGCAATCTTGCCTTCGCCTTGCGCGAGGGTAAATAGGCCGATGGCGAGCACAACGGAGAGAAGCTGTTCGTTGATGAACCATAGGCCTGAACGTACAGCGCCGATGCGCTTGATGAGCATGGGTGCGGCGCACGTTGCACTGAGCTCCACGACTACGGTAATGAGCCGGAAGAGAGAGATGTGTATGCTGGTGTAAGAGAGTGTTAAGAGGTAGGTCGTCATTTGGGAAGCGAAGCTCAGGACGGTGAGGTAGAGGAGGGAGAGCGAGAAAGAGGCGAGGAAGGCGGGATTGTGGATGTAGGACTTCCAGGGTTCGAGGAAGGAGCGCGGTTCTGATGTAGTTTGAGCCTCGGTCGATGTTGCTGAGATTGGTTCGGATGTCTTTCTTTGCGCGAGCTCGGGGACAGCGTTGTAGACTTGAGCGATGGCGAAGTATTCCTAGATCGATGAGTTCTCGAGTCAGAGGTGTGGTATACGATATACTCACAAACATGATACTCAGAGCATTCTGCCCAAAAACCACCCAAATAGCCACTTTGGTCGAATACCCATCCACCAACGAAATCCCCAACGGTGCAACCAACTTACACACCAAATCAATCCTCCTCATCCCACTGTTCAAATCTTCCCTCTTCACATTCAAAACACCCGCAATAACAACCGCCCAGTCTCTCTCAACGGCCACTGTATTTCCAACGAACGCCAACTTTTCGATACACGCAAGTGCCACACACAACCCGAACCATCCAATCGTCTGAAACCTAGCTTCCGTAGACTTGAGAAGGACGAGTAGGATGAGGCAGGACGAAGCTACAGGAAACCGCTGGTAGATGATCGACTGACGCACTGCCCATAGGCGTGAGCGTGTGTCGACGAGGGTGCCGATATAGGAGCTAAATAGTGTTGCGGCAAAGGAACGGAATAGCGCGTAGCAGGAAGCATAGAAGAGAGTGCCAGGAAAGATTCTAGCAAGGAAGATCACGGCGCCGAATTCGAAGGTTCGGGCGTTCCACGTTGAAAGCGTGTGAGAGAGATACAGTTTCCATAAGACGGATCTGTCGGGGGTTGATTGTGCATCTTGAGTGGTGTCATTCGTCAAGCTATTATCCGGCTGTGGTGATGGAGGTGCTGAAGAAGATGGAGAAGCGTCCATGGCGGCGAGTATAGGAATGTTGAAGAATGAAGAAAGCACCTCTCAAGATATTCCCTCAGTATAGAACCCATTTTTCAAAGTCTGGTGACTCCTTGACGTGTGCGGGATGCGGGAAAGTCCCCGCCTTTGCAGCGAGCTTGGCCCACTAGGCCACTTTGAGCTAGCGCTGTGAATCCCCCACGAAGACTGAACGCCTTTCTTTTCATCTAATACACATCGGGCTTCGATGTCACCATCTCTTCGAAATTATGTTAGATCTTCCAGACACTGGAACCAATACCCATATTAGTATCACAAAACCATGACTTCAATCTCCATAGCCTGCGGCCACACCACTACGCTAACGACGGCTAATGTTCAGGGTCTAGACGGTCGGTGTACCTTCTACTTGCGACTTCAGACCATCATCATGCCCATCTTCACACTGACAGGAATATTGTATAGATGATGGATTTTTTGCGCCCTCAGTTCGAATCTCCGGATACTCGGCATGGGTTCAGAACACCAAGCAAACTAAAATGCTTAGCTAAAATCTTACCGCAACCTCTCCATAGCAGCTCCACAACATGTATACAGCTCTCCACGACTAGCTAAGCTAGTGACCACTCTTTTGAACATGCCACGTCCTTTGTATAGAGCTCCGCGAGGTACGACGAAAATGCAGACTCCAATGGCACAAGCTGACTGCAAGCAGGGTGGATACTGTTTCCTCTTGGCAAACGCTCGACCCGTCTACGCCCTTCTTTCGCATACCTCCCTCCACAGTTCAGTGAGCCCTCCCAAGGCAGCAATGGAAAATCGAAGGAAGAACGCTCCAAATTCGCGCGTAGCGTCCTTGAAGGCAGCACCGTCGCCCTCATCTCGCTCCTCGGTCTCGGTTTAGGCGGTTACGCGTACAGTCTGTTCTACAAGAGGAAGGTAATGGATAAGATCGAGAATGCTTTTTCAAGAGGTTACAGCTCCAATGAGCTTGTTGCACTAGGAAGAGTCGCTTTCGGCACCTCACCAGACAAGATCGGGGAGGTGTTGGCGAAGGAATATTGGGTTCCGCGCACGGAGCAGGCTACGGTAGACGACATCGTCAATGGGAAGGCGAAAGGGAGATACTATCTCATCATTGGCGAACGAGGAACGGGGAAACGGGCCTTGCTGCTGGAAGCTATGCGAAAGATACATGGCGACGGTATCGCGATGATGGAGGCGCATAACGATCTCGAGGTTTTCCGGATACGCTTAGGCAAGGCGCTGGACTACGAGTTCCACGAAGATTACATTGGCGGCATGTTCAGCATTAGGGGTCCGAGAGACAGCACGCCGTTATTGGATATTGAGAGGGCGCTGAATCAAATGGAGAAGGTGGCGCTGAAGATGAGGCAGGTGAGGGGGAGGCCGCTACTGCTGGTCATCAACAACATCCACTTGTTTAGGGAAGATGATGCCGGACGAGATCTTTTGGAGATTCTGCAACAGCGTGCTGAGATCTGGGCGGGGAATGAACTTGCCACTGTCGTCTTTACGTCCGACGAATACTGGACGCAGGAGAAGCTGATACCGCATGCGACCAACATGCACATAGTCCACGTCCGCGACGTCCGAAAGGACACCGCAGTAGAAGCCCTGAAGCAGTACCGTGCCCGCTTTCACAACGAACAAGTCCCACAAAGCATCCTTGACGCCGTCTTCGCTAAAGTAGGCGGTCGCCTCATCTTCCTCAATCAAGTCGCCAAATCACACGACATGCTCGACACCTGTGCGCAAATCAATCGCCGCGAGAAATCCTGGTTCTTGAACAATTGCTGGATCCTTGGCGACACTATGGATGACGATGTCGAAGAGCCGCAGAAGTTCTGCGCGGCTGCTATCATTCTTGCGCGAGCCCTCGTGCTGAGGGAGAAAGAGAATAAGAAGGATATGGAAGAGGGAAGGTTACCGGAGATCCCGCTACATGAGTCGCGACAGATCATCACGCGGGCGGACTTTGTACATAGCTTCGATCGCATGAATGTTTTCCATATCGATGGGTTTGGCATGGTGAGGGCAGATTCGGTGCCTATGCAGAACGCGTTCAGGGAGATTTGCGCCGAGGAAGGCTTTGAAGAGCATTTGAAGAATACGCTGAATCGGTTGGACGAGCTGGAGAGTTTGGCGAGGACGAGAGAGGTTGCGTACAGAGAGCCGCCGGATCGGAGTGGTGGAGAGGTGCCGAAGGTCGAATATTGCGCGAAGCTGTAGGATAATGCGGCATACAGGAACGGGCTAAACCATCTGACGATTTCTCCCGTTGAATGAAAGGCGGCATGTCCGCGAACAGCCTCTACGGAACATGGCGTGGCAAATTGAGGTTGAAAGGCCTGCGAATTCAAGCATTCCGACAAGGCGATACGCATGACCGATTGCTGCAGCAAACTTCGATAAGTCTAGCGTATATTATATGCTGTCCCCTGTTCATAGCCCTAGTTTCCTCGTCCATGGTATTGGGTGGTCGCCGTTTACGTTTGTGAACACCATGCCAAGGATCACGATGGCCTCCCCTGGCAACCGTCAGTCAACTGTTACACGATATAGATCACCCTACTTATATACGAATACAAACGGAATTCATTCAACGTCTGCATACTTAAACTCCCCACCACACTCCTATGCTCCACCCCCGCGCGCTCAACCACTCACTCAACCACTCGCTCAACCACCCGCTCAACCACCCGCTCAACCACACGGGACCACTTTTTACGAGAACGGATTCGTACACAACACGCCCTACGACTACCTCCATTCTCCATCCGTCTAACACCATGTTCGGCCTGCGTGCTCTCGATGGTATTAATGGCATCAATGCCAATTGGTGGCACACCAATGGCGTGAAGCCATCCGATATAGCTTGTATGAACATTGACCCAAGGCCAACCATAGCAATTACTGACGCTGTTCCAGTGCCTCCTCGTCCCAAGCCGTTCGTACAACCTGGGATGCCCCTATCAACATCGCGCCTCGGCTTTACCACTGCGGATAAGGTCAACACGGGCTTCAACTCCGTCAAGAACGTGCAAGCTGCGAATGCCTTGTGGGTTCCGATACTCGGACAGCTCAAGTACGACGTGGAAAAGCTTGTTGCTCGCGCCGAAACTCGATCTGCCCAGGCGCAAGGCTGGAATGATTTCTGCGAGATCTTCCAGGAACCTGTAACGAAGTACTATGGGCTATCGACATACGTCCTTTCGAGTGCCGAAGACAGTGGCCATCACGGCGTTCGTAGCGCAGCTGCGACTATTGCTGCAAAGGCTTTCCTTGCCCAGGTCCAGTTGCTACTCGGTGGTCTTCTGGGTGTCACTGCTGCCCCAACACTTGCGCAGATTTATGGAGTTGCTGCGTATGCGACATTGCAACGGCAATTGTCTCTTTCTTCCGCCTCCATCGTTGAGCGAACATCGATTCCACAATCGCCGGTACCCACCATCGACAGCTCCTCGAATGATGTCAGCCATGCGCCATCATCCCAGTCCAGTCCTCCGTCCAGCCCTTCTGTCGGAGCCCAAAAGTCTTTGCCTAATGGCTGTGGTGCCTATCTTAAAGGCTTTGAAAAGGGCTTCGCGTTAGGCTCCAGGATTTCGAGTGATCGAGTACCTAATGTCGATATACAGACGCCGCCCGCTGCCCCCGAAGTTCCCATCAAACAAGTTCACTTCCAGTGCGAGGGACTAGTGAACCCGGGCTTTTACGACGGCCAGGAACGGGTGAGCTCTGTCAACTCGACAAACACGGTAGGAAGCGTCAGCAAGTACAGTTTAATAGCAGTACTTGTTCAACATCTCGAGATTACCTGGAGATTTGCGTTTGAACCTGGCGCCATCGTCTGGAACCCCAATACGACGAGCGCAGGTTCTTTCCATCGTGTCGAGTTCGTCACTGTGGCTAAGGGGCCTTCCCAGGGCACGTACGTGATCAAGATTCCCCATGCAGGACTGCCAGAGACCTGGAATGCGCTGGATGCAATGAATCTTGAAAGCGAGGTCCTAACCATGAAACTGATTCATGAGTATACCAACGTGCCGATTCCCCAGATCTTCGGGTATAACCCCTGGTTCGAAGGAGATGGAGAAAGCCCAAACCACCTGGGAGCACCATACATACTCATGAGTGCTGTCAAGGGTGTTCCGGCATACAAGATCTGGGACGAAGGCGACAAGGGAAAGCGCGAGAGATTCGTTCGATCTCTAGCCGAGACGATGAGTGGACTGGGCGCAGTTTCCTTTGACCGCACGGGAGTCTTGGAAGGGTACAGCCCTCTCCAGCAGGCGAGAGTTGGGCATGTGTATACTTGGCATTACGATGGTGTCAATAAACACAACGACGGTCAGGCCTGGGAACACCTCAAGACCCAACCGACTTTCGACAGTGCCAAAAGGTACTACGAGTACTTTTTCGCCGCGCGTTTTCCCTTTCTTGAGCGATCCGATTCCCAGGAAAGCCATGACAAAGAAGAAGCGGGGATGATGGATGGGATTCGAGAACTCATGAGGATGATCCTACAAATTCCATCATTCCAGAAGTCATGCACTGGCGACCAAACCCAAGAGACCATGGTCTTGAAACATGATGATTTGAACTTCCAAAACATCATGTGCGACAACACCGGCCAAGTCACCGGCATCATCGACTGGGACAAAGCCCGCATCGTCCCCCGCAACATCGGCTACGCCGCACTGCCCCTCTTTTTCATCCCGGACTACTTTTCGGGATTCGGGGCAAATGATCGCCGCCTACAGATGACGATTTCCGATCTCGACAAGTACCGCCGTCTATACGCCGAGACCATGATTGAGAAGACTGGTCCGGACGGCGACGGAAAGATAACCCTCAACTCTGGGTGGTATCAAGCCATTGACGCGCTGCTAAATGGCCATGCCTGGCAGTCGGACGCGGCCGATTTGTTCAAGAAGATTTTGCGAGAATCTGAACAGCTCAGGCGTCTTCCGATTGATGAAATCTGTTGGGAACTTGGGACTGGCGGGAACGGCTTAATTGGCCATGAGCTGGTGCAGAGGGAGATTTTAGAGGTGCTGGGATCCGCTTGTCTTGCTAAGTAGACTTGTGGCATGGAGGATGGGTACTGAGGGGATGGGTCTGGGGTTGGCCGATGAAGAGATGTGAGATGCGAGCAAAAGTTTATGAACACCGGGTCCCTCATGCCAGGGCTACGATACCGTGTGCATTGGGGGCATATATACGGACCGGTTATGTTCAGCAGTTTTTTATGTTTTCGGGACAGAAGTGGGGATAAAACAAAAATGGTGTAGGTGAGGAGGGATTTGAGTTGAGGTCACTATCATGGGCCTTCTTTGCGTCGCGACGTTTCTCGAGCTTACAGTAATAATATACATTATTCCTCTTTATTTTTGCCGTTATACGAGACCAAAAAGGACCTTCAAGACCATATATTCCTTGCCCGTAAGAAAAAAAAGCGCATTCCAGTTTTAAAAAAATGCAAAAAGAATTGATGAGACACCATATCACCAACCAGAAAACCTAAAGGTCGATTTTCTGTTACTGCCCACAAGTCGGGTCTTAGACTGACTAGTCATCACAAATTAATCGTTCTTAATTTGTCTTCCATGTATGCCAGCTTCCGGATCGAACTCGTGATCACTTCGACAATTGGTGTCTGTAGAAGTGCGAGCTGCTCAACGGCTACTTGTTTTAGGAATATTTGAGAATTAATTGATATGTATAGTGCTTTCAATGCAGGCAATAGGTATAATAATATAGATGGAGGTTATGTGCTTACCTATGTTGCGGGGGTTTTGGGTGACTTTCGGTGTTTGTTTGCGTCGACGTAGGCTTGTGACTAGACAAAACCTTTTCCTGCGCTCCCATTACTTTGGAACTTCTGATAGCTGCTATCAAAGACACAGCAGATGTTTTCAGTACCGCAGGCTACCTAATCGCTCTACGCTGCGCAGACTTCTGCGGACTCTCCAAACTCCCGCTGTCCTCTAACAGGGATCTTAGAGGACTGTAGTTGCCCGCAGCATCCTTTCACTCGCTCTAGCTCGATGCGTGCGTCTGTGGAGAAAGTTACATATGTGGATATATAAAGACTTCAGGACATGTGTTTTATAGGAGGAGCATCATTAGATTTCTTTCCGGCACGTACTGCGCAATTTTGGGAGATTGCATCCTCTCCTAGAACTTATTTAGATGTTACTAGACAGCTGACTGAACATACCTAACAAGGGTAATAATAAGTGCAAAACGCAAAACGAAAAATCCGCTTTCTCAAGAGAAATACGCATTAATTTCATCATCATGACATATCAAGCAGATTATCTTAGAAGCGTTCACGAGAGACAGTACAACTTCCACAAGCATTACACCATATCCCAACGACACCAGATATCAGTCATCCTAAGCATCCACCACATTTCAAAGCGAAACACCTCATTCGAATAACGCTAGATACGTCTAGTTTCCCTCCTCAACGTAGGCGGAGGCACGTAGACTCGGCAGTTAGTACAAGTCGTATGTCCGCATCCGCACTTCGCGACCCAGAACATAAACCAAGTCTGACAAGTGCAGCACCACCTCTCCGCTTTTTCCGGTCTGGCTGCGTCCTTGAAGGAGTTGGTAGGTTCGGTTGGGTCGATAATGGCCATTTTCTGCTATGCACTGCCTTTTTGATTTGCGGATGTGAGTTGTGTTGGCTTGGAAGTTGTGTTTGTTGATACTGTTGGGGTTTAAGGTCTGGTTTCTAGGGAAGGAGGCAAGGAGAGGTTGATGCGGGTCTTTATATTTTTATAGCGCAGGGTGAATTGTACCGTCATGTTGATATAGACACGGAACAGTAATACACGTTTGTTTGTTAATTGAAACATTTGAACTACTAAGACCTGCTACGCTGACATGCTGTAAAAACAACGCATGCAAAAACAGATATCAAGTAGAGATATAACGGATGTGTTGTAAATCAATGATATCGGTTCAATAAAAGGCAGCAGATGATGCATTGTGAAGCAGGGACACGCTGGTTGACTTTGTAGAATCAAATATAAACAACGAAGCAGAAGGATATGCAGCTTATTCAGTGAAGCTCAATAGTGCATAGGCCTGTACTGGATATGAGTTATGAGATGCACCCTTCGGGTGAAGGCATCACGAGCGGTAGGTATCAAACTCAGAAACATGCGATGGGTACCACGAAATCGCCTCGATCACGATGTGAACGCACGTTCATATAATCGACCATCGACACGTCTGTCCAAAGGCATGGAGGAGCACGAAGAGACAGGATAACCAGAGCACAAATAAAGTAATACTGTTTTCAAATGAAAATAACTAATCAAATCTAATGAAAACATAGAAAAAGAAAAGAGTACCGATGCCCTACTTTCCTCTAGCCCTGCCTTTTCCTCGACCCGGAAGGACCGGCAGAGGAAGCAGGACGGCGAGAAGGTGGTGGCAGAGTACGTGAATCAGCAGTGACGGTAGTGGGTTTAGAAAGCTTAACCTAAAGATTCGGCTTCGGCTTCGGCACTCCAGCCACGGCCGTGAACTCGACGAACCCAGGTTCTTGCCACTGAGTACCATGTACCCTTTTATCATCAGCCGGCTTCCCGTCCTTGAATTTGCGCGCCTTGCCCCATCGGCAGTACACCCAGCCATGACACAACAGGCGAGACCTGATACCTATCGCTTCGGGGTTCCTCTCTTCTCCACCCTTCCTCCCCAAGGGTCCCCCACCAGCCTTGCGCTGCGCAACAGGGGCATACTTTGGAGCCCACACCTCTGAGTCCCAAGTCTCCCAGCCACCTTTACGGTACGCAGTGATGCCATTCATGATGGTAATCTGGGTGAGGGCCTCGTCTTGGAGACGCAGTGATTTCTCGGCGTCTGTGATTTTGTTGTCCCATTCTTTGTTCGGGCCGCGTGGGTGGTTTTTAACCATATCTCCTTGGTTGAAAGCTTCCATGTCTTCGTGCGTGTAGTCGTCTTCTTTGAATTGCGGCACGAGGTAGTACACGGTATGCGGATCCATGCGCATTTGCAGAGACAGGATACCGGCTTGAACGACGATGACGCTGATATCATTGAGGAATTCTGTCATCAACCTGCCGTTGCTCGTTTTGCTCTGGGTGGCATCGTGAGTATCGAGAGCCTCGCGCAGGGCTATGAAAGGTTTGATGTGCACAGTGATCGCGGCGGTGATGGCGCGGACGTGTGTACTGAAATTGTGGGGAAGATTCATGCTACCGGGGATGGGCTTTGGTGTGGCTACAGAGTGGTCGGGGTTCAGATAGGCATCGACTATGCTAGCGTATTCCTTCTGGCGGATGAAACCTAGAAATTGAATGTCAGTACACTCATGAACATAGTGAGAAGATAAAAGAGTGAACATACCATCCTCGTCCTTGAACTTCTCCTGCGCATCTGCTAGCTCTGCCAGCACATTCGCATCTCCACCAAAACAAGGATGCATGAAGACCTGTTCGACAATCACATTCCCAATGACTGCGCAAACCAAAGCTCTTCTGCTCGTCTTTTCCAAGAACAATTCTTTCCATCCGTTTTCTCCTTTGGGACCACCACTCGCCACACACCCGATGATCTTGACTGTCTCGGGTGTCATTTGGCCAAACACTCCAAGAAGGGCCTTTTCCGTTTTATGGTCGCGATGGAGGGGCCCGAAGTCAAAGTGTTTGCTCGCAAAGCGTTCGATCTTGTTGCGCACTTGCCACACGCTATCGCGAATCTCGGCATCGAAAAGGGAATACAAGGGCTCGTCGAGGTCTTGCCTAATCGTCCGGGCGGCGGCTGCACGATTACCTGTCGCTTGACGGAGGGCAGCGTGGCCAAGTTCGAGTGGAGTTTTGGTCCAATTCAATTTCGTATCCTTTGATAACCTTGAGGGAACAAGTGGATCTTTCTTTGCCTGAGCCTTAGAGCTATAAGCAGGTCCGGCCGTAGTGTCTATGTCTACGCTGGCCGGTTGGCCGTGAGGTTCGAATATGCCTGCTCGTTTCTGCGTCCTCGGCTTAGAAGACGGCGGCGTTGGCCGAGCTGAATCTGCCCGCGGCTTTGGCGTAGTAGATTTTCCCTTCCCTTTCGCCAATGCCTGAGCAGGCTGCGCTTTCGTCTTCTTCCCATTTTCGGTATAATGAAGGTCTTCCAACTCACTGTCCCCCTCAAGGGGTCCATCATTGAGTATATGGAGCGATTCCGTGTCTATCGCATAATCGCCCACCTCCTGCGCGAGATCGAGTTCCTTCTTCGCTTCGATTAAATAGTCACTCGCACTCCCTAAATGCGTCACCTCAGGCACAAGATTCGTATCCTCAAGCCTCTTCGCCTTGTCAAGTAGGTCTCCAACTTCGACATCAACGTCGTCTAGATGTACTTGCGTGTCGGCAATGTCTTGGAGGAGATCTTGGTGCGGCCCGATGACTTTTCCGAGTTCTTCTTCGTACACAGGTAGTTCTACAAATGCGTGCGAGGAAGAGCGCGACAGGTCCTCTTTTGGTCGGGTGGTGGGATGGCGGGTAGAAGAGCCTGAAGGAATCGTGGTGGCGCCTTCAAAGAAATCAGCGCGGCGGTATTTGCGGGTGCGCCCATAAGAGTCGATCGGGTCGTGGGAACTGGAACGTGGGCGTGGGCGTTTGGTAGGCACGGCACTACGCAAGGGTGGCCGACCTTCATCTTCGTTTCTTCCGAGCAAGTGGCTGTAAAGAAAATCTTTGATCACACTCATCTTGGTGCTAAAATCTCGGAAGTGAGTGGTGATGGCTGGTAGTTGATAACGGTCTCGCTAGCTCCCAAGAAGACTTGTATATAGAAAGCGTTACGGAATCAAACAAGGTAGGAACGAGGAAAACACGAAGCAAGTCGAGATGCATTGAGAGGTTTTGTGTGCTGTTTGCATGTCTTTGTTACGGCACGCCGCATGCGGCCATGTTGATGAGCAGCCGGAAGAGGCATGTTTGCTATGGAACAAAGGAAGATGAAGGAGGCAAAGAAGACCACACAGGAGAGCACTTGATTAAACTTTTGGTATACATTAGTTGTTCCATGTAATAACAAAGCTATGTTCGGAGGTCTGAGAAGTAGAGCAAGGCATGGAATGTAATCCAGAGTGGTGATGACTAAGCATGCGAAATGCAGAGGTATCAACTTGCGTAGATGGAGACGACGAAATTGAAACAGGAAAAATGGGTCTGTTTATGAGAGTACAGCTAGTCATCTGATCATGTCGGTGGGTTGATGATGGCGCACACATTCTAGGAATGTGCTCTGGGATTGTATGTAAAGCTGACCCGGCTGATTGATACGGTCGATTTAGAACAAATTGATGGCATCACCTTGATCCATTGTTTGTCTTAGTACTGCAGGCACAGTATCGGTCGAGCTGAGACTGAGCCCAATTAAGCTACCACGATGGCCCGTGTGTAGTAACTGAAAGAAGGTGAAATGGCTTGCGGATCGAGCAGCCTGACGGATTGGGGCCCAAAATAAGGAACAAAAAATGGGCGACCGGCTGCTATCATCCGATCCGGGTGGGCAGGTATAACGGGCTTGTCATTAGGTCGGATATTATTTTCTCCTTCAAGCGTTGGTTGACAGGAGAAAATCTCGCTTTGGCCGGTTTATTAAAACAGAGATTAATATGATGGCCCCTTGGACATCACCCTTTTCACAGTCTCCGCTCGTCACGTTTCCATATGTGGCATATACTCGCATGCATCCTTTGGAGTAATCAAAGACTTTTCTATATTTCCCGGGCTTGGCTGGCTGATAACGCCTCCCACCAATCTGGCACGTCTGGTTCGCATGCTCGATCGGTGGCACTAGGGCAGTCCGGACGTCTGGCCGAATTAGTCCAGGGGCCGCTCGTGGGATCTGGTAGATGCGGTAAAAGTACAAGGCCGACAACCAATCATATCTCCTTTCACATTATGTTGACAGTGGCGTTTATGCGCAAGTGATTGGTTTCGAGTAGACATAAACTTTGCCATAGACTTTGCCGGGGCAGCTACCGGTGAAGGGACCATGTTGACTAGAAAGGGCGCTGCTGGGAATAAATATTACCACCCCCGGCAGGTAGGCGATACAGTAAAATCTGGGTATAAGCAATTATACGTAATAAGCAATTAATACGCTGTAAGCAATAAGTACAGAAAACAGTCGTTTTTCTCATATAAATTGCTTAGAATTCGTAATAAGCAAAGCAATAAGGCGCTGCCACGTAAATTGCTTATTGTCAGGTTGTAACTATACCTAATTGAGTAAAATTCTATGATTTTTAGATCAACTATAGATAGTTCAGACGGTATTTTAATGCTGACTAATCAGGTCACGTGACTATTTTTAGATCACGTGACCTCATAAAATCACATGAATTCTTCCTAAATCACCTCATTTATGAGATATTTACTGATTTGATTTGGATATAATACCTCAAAATACTAGAAAAACGCCTATAAGAGTTAAATTTAGAAGATAGTCTAAAAAGAGCTGTTTTCTGTAACTTTTGTATCCAAATTACTAAGAAACTGCACATAAGCAATACTAACGTTATAAGCAATAACCCCTAAAAACCGAGGCATTGCTAATAGCCAGATTTTACTGTATGTATTTACTGTCGCCTGATCGCCGATAATAATGGGACTCCAGAGCTGGAGAGGTGCAATAATGGTATTCCCCGCGATCCAGCAGAGTGGGTGTGGTGGTGCAGCGGCCAAAAGCCAAGCATGGCGAGAAAAGGAGATCCGTCTCTGGGCGACGTCATTGGTCGAAGGGAATATGCATCCGGGGATAAGACGCTACCATATGGTATGTTCCCACCACGCCGGCCCTATGTCCGTGCAGCAGTGCTTGCTGGATGGAGTGATTATTGTTACAATATTCGCGGCTGAAGGAACGGCAACACCGATGGAGATGGATGTCGATGCCTTGCTGGATGTGATCAAAGTGCCAAAAGAGGCGAGATTAAGATGAGGTCCTCCGTAAAGAAATGGCATAGTATTGGGATCACCTGCAACCCGGACAGAGATGGAGGATGCGTTGTACTTGACTAGCAATCACCTGCAGCGACCGTCGCCGCAGCGTTGTTGCGAAAGGTTTGCTGGCGACTGGTAACTCGTCACAGGCAAGACGACGATCTCGTGTCCAGCACTTCTAGCTTTCTTCTAGTGGCTCGGCCTCGCTCTCTCTGGCATCCAATTCTGGCTGCACATTGGCGGCCTTGTACCCACCCACCACCGTGCTCGTCCCCAGCCTACAGTCTGATCGTCATGGAGGGACTCAACAACCCACGGTCCTCGTTCTTGAGGGTGGAGGGTGTGGAGGTTCAGTCAAATAACACGTCCCATGATGCAGATGTCGCACTGCTTCCAGGCTACGAACGGAACCCTGTAGCCTGGTTCGGGAGCTGGCTATGATCTCTCGGCTGCAGAATCCCGACGCTCGGTGTAACAGGAGCAAGGCTCAGCCGCCATGGATGCACTGTGAGCCTGCTGAGTGGTTGGGACGCTTTTGCCACTGGCATTGCGTCGGGCCCAACGCCGCTGAGACCGCCCGCTCACCCACCCGCGACAGTGGAAAACCGCCTTCGCGCCTTGGCTGTGACCAGGTTATGCTGGGTCGCTAATACTCCGCTGTCCTTATATGTCCCAGGTCCGCAAGCCGCAACTTCGTTTCTCGACTTTCATGATACCGTCTCATACCAAACGAGATCATGGCTGCACTATTTGGCCACTTTTCCTTTGAAGCCGCGTCCAGACGTCCCGTTTGCGACGCCAGACACCAAGAGACAGCCTGCGACGATGCCTTGGACGAGATCGTCTCGCCTACTTCAGTCACAACCCTCGCTCCTTCGCCGGCACGACTTCCTACGCCACCGCCATGCTCGATAGGCGATCTCGCACACGCTCTCGGCCGGCAGAGCCTACGCATCACCGTCGACACGTCCTACCGATTCCATGACGAGCCGCTCACGCCGCCGAGCGACGACGTTTCGTTTCCCACAAACAAGCCCGAACGGGAAGCATTGACGCCGTCACCCACACTCTCGGTTTCGCGTCTCAACTCCGCAACACTGCGCATGCAACGACAGACCAACGTCAGGATGCAGTGCTCCGCTTCACATGTCAACGACATCACCAAGCTGGTCAAGATGATCGAGGAGGGCGACCAGTGCAATGTCTGCGAGGTGAAGGCTACGACACTGCAGTCCCCGCCTGCGCCCGAGGAGGACGAGGGCATCGACATGGACTACACGCCGACGGCCAAGGAGCAGCTACACACTTACATTCCACACTACCGAGCGGGTGAACGCGACACAGGCGCAAGAGTGGTGAAGCGGACAAGAATGAGGAGGCCGAGGGCGGTGTCGAAGCAGTAATATATATCTCTTAGTATTTGAGTCGGACTTTGGTCGCATTGCAAGGCGTTTGGGTTTTTACAACGGACCGGGCTGGGAAGTTGCCATATACCACTATTGTTTTGGGGAGTCGCTTACGGCGGCACAAAATTGGGACATACGGGGATCTTCTGATCTATTGGGAGGATCATAGGGTAGAGATGGACCTGCTACGAGAGCTCCCTTACGGTTGAGCCCGGCATTGCAGGCGTGGGCAGCACCGCAGTCGTAGCCATGGCTGCATACTTAGTCAGCAACACGATATAATTCCGTTCCACCTCCATCCCATCGCTGATCGCCTCCAAACGTAGCTCCAGATCAACTGTCTCTAACTATGTGTTGTGCACGTGACCGCGTTCCTGGTCCAGGGCCTCGGGTCGCGGACTTTGCTGGGCCCGCCTCAAACTTCATCATCTCATCGCACCAGCACGCCGCATCACTGCATCTCTCCCGTACACCTGCGACGCCCGTCGTCGTCACCGTCATCATGTCCCTCCGGAAGGCCTCCACGGCGCTCCTCGCACAACGCACTGTCCATCTGCGCATCGTCCCCCGCCCGTCAAACCTCTCAGAGAGCCGCGAGATTATGCGTGTACTGCAGCGCTTTGGGCCCATGGACCTGTTCAAGCACTTGCGGTACGAGTACCATAACCCCATGGACAACGTGGCGTTGGGCATTTATCGGATGCCGGATTCGGCACAGCAGGCGCTGAATGCGACGCCTATACGGTTTGCGCTGGAGAAATACAATGCTACTAGTGAGATGGGCGAAGCGATCGAGGGGGAGATGGGGATGGAGGGGGAGGACGCGCAGGACGCGCAGTACAATGCAGATGCGACACCGGATAGCAACGAGCAGGCCAAAGACACAGAGAACCTCGACGATATGCTTCGCCCCAGTAAATTATTGAATAGGACAATATCCGAATCCGAATCTCCCCCGGCGACAGACAATCCGCCCGCCTCCAAACCACTACCCTTCGAGACACCTGCGAAACCCCCAAAGTCTGTTTCCAAATGGTTCCAAATCACCGTCGACCGCTCGCGCACTGTTCACCAAGACTACATCGAGACGCAACCGTACTGGGCGCCGTTCACGCCCATGAAGAGCTCAGCGCAGCACGATTTGGAGAACAAAGTGCCGCATTGGGGCTTGTCGGACGTGACTAAGAGACCGCCTAATGCGCATCGCACGCCGAATCGCATATTGAGGAAACTGGGCAAGGAAGTCGAGAGTGGAATAGGGGGTCTGTGGGAGCTATGGGAAGAAGGGAGAAGTGGGAATGCTGGGCATTAAGAAATAGATTGCTCTACGCTGATTGTAGTGGAGACGGTGGAACTATGCGGGGTATACGAAGATGCCATGGGATGAAGATGTTATGGAGACGGGGCGATGCCGTCTACCATAACCCACCCTTCGTCATCCAGCCCGCCCTCAGTCTCGACCTCATCCACGTCCAGAAGTTTACTATACCCGTACACCTCCAAGTCATGCCTCGATACCTTCTCGACCTCATCCTCTACATCTGCCACCAGACAGGCCAGCCGCCTAAGGCCAATGTCCCTCACACCCAACAATTTTGGTCCAGCCTCCTCAATCCCCTTCGCCATAACCTGCCAGGCCCTGCCCCGCCCCCGGATATTCACGTTCTCCTTCCACGCCCACTTACAATCCGGACAAGCGTGTTGGCTTAGAAAAACACGGATTAAATCGTGCATGATGGCGCCTAAGCGCTGGCACGCGCGTGACGTATACACCGCTTCGTCGTAGCTGATGGGATGGATACGGATAAGAGGAGTCTTCTCGCCACATTCCCACTCCGTCTCCTTCGACCTCGACCACTTGAATCCCCTCCCCAAAAGATCCTCCCCGAAGAAAAAAACATCACACAAACTCCTCACCACTCCGCCCATGTACTCCTCATCCAGCGTCTTCCTACAATCCGCCGCATTCAGCCTCTCCATCAACCCCTCCTTCACCATGTTCCTGAACACGATCAACCCGCCCCGCTGCGGAGCATCCATTATCTCTTCCTCCCGCGCGAACCATTTTACTGTCGCCCGGGCGAGGAAGAGCGCGTTGTAGGGATGATTATGTGCGTCGGGTTCGTTGAGGAGGGGGCGTCGGTGGGGGTGGATGGTGAGATCGCTGGGGAGGTGTTCGGAGTGGCAGGAGAGCGGGTAGTCGAAGTAGTGTGCCGCGGAATGGATGTCACAGGTACATTGTTCCAATAATGTTGGAGTGATGATGGCACGGATAGCTGTGGGGTCTTTTGGGACGTGGGTCGGTCGACCACAGAGCGGCGAGATTGATGTTGATGACGCTGTTGAGGTCGAGGGTGTGGAGTAGGAGGAAGACCGGAGCGCGTTTAGGAATGTCTTCATCGTATGTGTGTTTGTATGGGGACTAGTGGATCGTAGTCGTTGCTATATTAGGAGTAGTTGATGCGGGTGATGATGCCTGGTTTTATCTAAAATATATTATGGTTATTGAAGTGGAGCGTAGACTGTTGTTCTCTGTCTATGAATCTTCGGTCTGTGGCTTCTTATCTGCTTTTCAGGTCCACTTCAATCGTTTGAGTGGCCGTGACCATGGCGTGTGATAGGGGCGTTTGGCCCTTATCAATCTAGCTATGGTGGAAGAGTTGTTTTGTCACAAACTGCTTGGGTGAAGTTTGTGAGTCACGGACGTTAACGTAGGTCGATTAGATTATGTTCACATGTGCGAAAATTGTGTGGAGTATTTGCCTGATTTCTATTTGGGGTCGTTCTTGTTGCTGAAAGACAATCGGCTGGGCTAGAGAAGGTTGTGTGGAGGGTAAGGGTGTTGGTGAATGTAGTGTTGTGCGTCTGTTATCAAGATTGATTTAAAGAGGCCCTCTGTATTCTTACATTCTTCTTCTTCTTGCCGAAAAGAGAAAATCGCGTACATAGGAATCTTGCCCCTCCAAGTCTTCTGATCCGTCTAATATCTGCGTCAAGTGGAATGGGTTTTTTGCCATATAGTCGATCCGGCTAAATAAAATATACGACAGATAGCATAGTTTCCTCCGTATGTGGAAAAATAAGAGTTCATACTCGGGTGGAGTGTTGGCGTGGCGTCTTCCTGTTTGATCTCAACATATCCCCCCCCCCCTCCCCCGTTCCGCTATCTCCTATCTAGCTTCATACAAACAGCTGTTTTTTCGGAACCGATAAGCAAATCCCCGGCACGTTTGTTGCCTGGAGTCTTGGCATTGAATCGTAAGTCTTCTATATCCATGGTAAGGAATCCCATTGTAATAATAAGCATTACTATGGTGTCGCATTCAGATTTCTACCACTGGAATTGAGGACAGGGCAGTGAATAACTGAAATGTGATGGTCTGAAGATACGACTATAGATTATGGAGAAGCATAAACATGAATTCTGAACAGACGTGTATCAAAGCGGCGATGTTCCGGGACCCGTGTAGGCTCTGTAGAGTTTATGTCCGAAGTGAGGGATCTCAGACAGACGTCGAACAGCATAGACCCGGGTAGAATGGCGTTATCAGATCTGGCACTTGGATTTCATGTTGAGTATCAAGAGAAGATGAAAATTCCGCGTGTTGTCGTTCACGTGTGATTGCGAGGGTGCATGAGCTGGCGAGGTTGAAGAGTAATATTGACTCTTTAACCAAATCCTCATATCTTTTGCGTGAAGAAGATAGATATAACGAAGGCTTTACAGGTGAAAGGAAGAGATGATAAAGTTTCGTGTTATTCCGTGCAATGTTGGTACCTTTGCGTCTTATTGTACTTGAGATAGGAGGATCTAACCGCTCTCAGCCTAGCGCAAACCCAAGAGATCTTATCGATTTCCGAAATTTCTCGAAACCGACATCGTCCTCACCACCACCACATACACCCTTCGCCACCAACATGTCCTCCATACGCAATGCTGTGCAGCGGCGCAATCACAAAGAGCGAGCGCAGCCCGAAGAACGTGCAAAATGGGGGCTCCTCGAGAAGCGCAAAGTACATATCACCGACGCCATTTACCGAGCAGATAATTAACAATGATTGCAGGACTACAAGCTCCGTGCAGCCGACCATCGCGAGAAGAAGAAGCGCATAAAGGTCCTCAAAGAAAAAGCCGGCGAACGCAACCCCGACGAGTTCTCTTTCGGCATGATGAGCAGCAAGACCGACCGCACAGGTCGTAAAGTCGCAGAACGCGGCGCCCAGTCACTTAGCACGGATGTGGTCAAGCTTCTGAAGACACAGGATGCGGGTTACATACGGACGATGCTGCAGTTGGTGCGGAAGGAGCGGGAGGAACTGGAGCGCAAGATTGTGCTGGCAGATGAAGATGTGGAAGCATTGAGGGACGGGGAGGGACGACGAAAGAAGGCGAAGCATACCGTCTTTGTGGGGGACGTAGAGGAGCAGGAGGAGTTTGATGAGGAGGAGTGGTTTGGTGCGGGGGCGGAGTGTCCAAAGTGGAATCGGCGGAGGAAGGGCGGCGAGGGTGCTGGAGAGGAGAGCGGAGACGAAGTTCCGAAGAAGAAAGTCTCGAAAAAGCAACAGGCAACGCAAGAGGCTACTAAGAAGGAACAGCGGACGTTGATGAGCAACCGGGAGCGTACACAAGAGAGAGCAGCAGCACATTTAGAAGCTATCAAAGCGCGAGAGCGTGATCTCATGGCGGCAGAGGAAGAGCTGGGTGTACAGCGGGCAAAGATGAACAATACTGTTGGAGGGGTCAACAAGCACGGCGTCAAGTTCAAGATCCGGGAGCGAAAGGGATGAGCCATACTAGCCCATCCAAAAAATGATACCATGATAGCCTACATTCTCGCCGGCATTCGCATCGCGCCATCCAGTCTTATCACGGTGCCATTCAACATACTGTTCTCTACAGAGTCCCGCACTACCCTCGCAAACTCCTCGGGCTGCCCCGCCCGCTTCGGGAACTCCATAGCATTTACCAAACTTTGCTTCACCTTTGCGCTCATCATCTTAGTCATGTTCGAGTCGAACAGTGCGGGTGCGATGGTGACGGCCCGGATCCCGTACTTGGACAAGTCTCTTGCGAGCGGCAGTGTCAGACTGGCCACCGCGCCCTTACTCGCCGCATACGCAACTTGACCCATCTGCCCATCGAAGGCCGCCGAACTTGCAATCATGATGATCACACCACGCTCACCATCCGGATCGTTGGGCTTTACGGCCGTCATATGCGGCACGGCCTGTCGGATCAGATCCAGTGTCCCCCTCAAATTGATGTTCAGCACGAAGTCAATGCTCTCAATCGCCAGCGGCTCGTTCTTCTTATCCACGATAAGACCTGGTAGTCCTACTCCTGCACCTGCAACAACACCGCCGATATCCTTGCCTGTCTCTTTGATCCATGCTACTGTGCCTTGTATAGCGCTGGCTATGGAGTCGGTCGAGGAGACATCGGTCTCGAAGAACTTTGCGCGTGAGCCGAGCTCGGTCACAATCTTGGAGCCGGAGTCGCTGTTCAGGTCGAGGAGGGAGACGTAGGCACCGTGGGCGTGTAGGTCGCGCGCTGTGGCGAGGCCGAGGCCTGAGGCGCCGCCTGAGATGATGTATGTGCGGTCGGCGATCTTCATTGGAGTGGTCAAATAGCTTCAATAGATTTAACGTAGGTAATGTATTGATATGCAGCAGAAACCCAAGTAAATGTGAAGTTTCGAGCAGTGAGAGATGGAAATGCAGCGTCGACATGTGCAAACGGCTCCGCGCCGCGACCGTTGTCGATCTGGACCTCGGCATGTTCGCCCGCTCCCAATCCTCCCACGATATGATCCCTGCAGCAGCCGACTCCGAATCCACCACCAAGATTTCGAAGCATCCCCGCGGAAAATAATTCTACCAGGCCAGCCGTCCTCACAGCCATTCCTTCCGCACTCAGCGTCCAATCTCTTCATGGACGCATCCGCGCTGCTCCATAAACAGGGCTGGCTCGGCACCGGCCACTCGCTCGACACCTCCGGCCGCGGCATAAAAAGACCACTCCTCATCGCGCACAAGCAGGACCAGCTCGGGCTAGGCAAGAGGAAGGCGGCGCATACAGCAGATGACCAGTGGTGGATGCGCGCATTCGACGAGAGCCTGAAGAACATCGGAAGCGGGAAAGAGAGCACGCTTGCGCAGGTCCAGAAGAAGGGCATCAATCGCGGAGGCCTTTACGGCTTTTTCGTCAAGGGAGAGGGACTCGCTGGGACGGTTGAGAATAGTAGCGAGAGTGAGAGTGGGAAGGAGAGCGACAGTACGAAGATCGAAGGGACGGTTACTCCGCCTACATCGGCATCCGAGAACGAGCATGTCACCGCTGCGAAACCGACCGACGATGCGAAGAGGGCGAAGAAGAGTAGCAAGCGTAAGCGCGACAGCGCGGAGAATGCCGCCAGCAAGAAACAAAAGCAGGTGTCGGACGACATGCCCGAGACGAAGGCCAGCATAGCCAGCAAAAGGGACCCGAAGCAAGGGACGCGGGAACAACAATCCAAGCAGGAACAACGAGAAGCGAGAAAGCAAAAGAAAGAGCAAAAGAAAAGCCGCGAACCAGCTACACAGCAACAACCCTCCTCCATCCCCGCAAAGCTCGCGAAACTGAGTCCGGGAGAGAAACAAAAGTACGAGGAGCGTGCGGCTGCCAAGGGCCAAACGCTCGATGAATATGTACTTCGACGCATGGTTAAAAAAAGTGCTAAACGCGCAATAAAAGGAAAAGAAACAGTCATCGATAATAAACCTATACATCTCTCCCCGACCGCCCAATCGATCCCACTTTCTAAAAAGACCGCCAAGGCAAAGTCGTCGAAGTCGAAGCTCAAGGATCAGGAGATGGTGCAGGCGATGGGCGATATAGTGAAAGAGGAGGGGTCTATGAAAGGTGTGAGTGAGGAGCGGAAGAGGGAGGCGAAGAAAAGGATTAAGAGTGAGAAGAGGGAGGCTTTGATTGCCAAGGGGAAAGGGTAGAAGAAGGGGCGGGCGAAGGTCGTGGATGTTGTAGATGTGAAGTAGTGTGTAGTGAGAAAGCGGGATGGGGTGATAGGCGAGACGGGATAGAAAGGTGAGATGGGCATTTCGTGCGATCGCAAATGTTTACAGGCTTCTTGTTGGGTCGTGGATTCACATCTATATCACATGCATACTCTGCGGACAGCATAGCGATTTTCGTTCATATTTCGGCATCTAAAAACATCTCAAGCAACCCCATCCATCTCATGCCCTTCACTCAAGCTTCACCTGGCAACTCAAACATAACGATTTCTCGCACTCTTATATTAGAGATGATAATGATGATAAAAAATATCCTAATAACACACTCCCCGTCAACAAGAACAAAAGAAATACCCTAGGAAGAGGGGGGAGAAAGAAAGGAGTATAACCCAAAGCTTAGCCAAACCAACACAAATTGCCCATGTGTGTGTACGCCGATTCCCGCCGTTGAAAGGAAGCCAACACCTCGCGATGCCGACCCAATCCGGACTTGCCAACCCAACCCAATCTAATCCCATACACCCATCCAATCCCTGTCGGGGAAAAAACGTTCCTGGTATACATTCGGAATCAGTTCCCTAACCAACCAGTCTTACAAACCCGGAGAAACAAAAAAGAAGCCGAGATAGGCATCCATCTACACCCTGAAAAACTTTCTTACACGTCCAAACTTCTTCTTTTCCTTTCCGTCGCCATCGCCATTCCCAAGTCCTTCATCATGATTATGATTGTGACCATGCGCTTCAGTCTCTATGACCACACTCTTCGGTCTTTCCCTCTCTTCATGGGAATGCAAATGCATGTTCAGCTTTCTAAGACTATTACTGGTGCGCGGTCGGGGCACATGCGCAGCCAGCGAGCGCGGGAACGAAGAGATACGGCGGGTGGATTGTTGAGAGCGGTCGGTGTGCTGAGAGCTTCCTGTCATTGGCCGTTCCGATGACGGCGGTGATAGCGTTGCCTCGTGCTCTTTGTCATTCACTGCAGCACTGGCATTGGAACTGCCAGTCATGGGACGCATAGAGTCCCGTTTCCGTAGCGGGTCTCCGAGGAACCCACTGCCATTTGCCGTTGTCGGTCTTGACTCGCCTTCCGACGGCCCATGCGAATGAATACTGGGAGTGACAAAGGATTGTCGTCTATGGAGCACGGGACGGATATCCTTGGATTTCCCATACTTCTCTAACTCATGAAGCTCGTTTTCTTGCTCCTTGAGACTCTTCTTCAGGTCCGATTTCTTATCTTGCAGGCCCTGGAGTTCGACTATTGTTTCCTCACGAAGGAGACGGACACGCTCCACTTTGTTGGCCCAGTCGTTGAGTTCCGTGGATTCTTCCTCGGCGGATTGCGTGGGCTCTTCCTCCACGGATTGGAGGGGCTGGTCGTGGTGGATGCTGCGCGGACGCGGTAGGGAGGAAGATGAGTGTGTGGAGGAAGAATCGTGAACCTCCATGTTTTCGAGCTTTTGCTGTAGGTCCTCGATGAGCCCTGCGAAGACTTTTTTACTTTCTCGGAGTTCTTTAACTTCTTCCTCGAAAGCTAAAAGCTGGGTTTCGAACCCATTTTTGCTCTTCTGCAACTCACTGATCGTGACGTCCTTGGCTTCGAGCTCACACGCTAGCCGGTCTTCGTACGATCGTTCCTTCTCCCGAAGCTCTTCTATCGTGTGGTCTTTCTCTTGGAGATTAGAGTCGCTGGAATGTTGTATGCGGCGAAGTTCATCCAACTGCCCCTTGAACCCCTCTTTCTCCTCCCTCTCCCTTCCTAACACGTGCTCACGATCTTGGTTTAACTTCTGCAACACCGCATCCTTCTCTTGGAGTTCTCCCTCGAGCTTACCCTTCCCTTTGCCAAGCACATCAATCTCGCGCAGTTGCTCGCTGATATGTTGATGTAACTCTGCATTCTCATCCATCAAAGTCTCAATCTCCTTATTCCTAGCCGTAAGTCTGCGCTTATACTTGAGTTTCGATAGCGATGCATCACTCAACTTGGCCTCAGACTCCTTCATGAAATCTTGGAGACGGCGTTCGCTACCTTCGAGCGCTGCTTCCGCGGTGAGCATGCCGGTTTGTACCTCGGCGAGGAAGGATTCCAGGCGCGTGTTGGCGCTTTGCACGGACTCTAGTTCTTCTTCCGCGACAGCGAGACGATCTTGAAGGCCTTTCTCGGAGGCAGTAAGGGCTGCGTTGGTGGCCTTTAGCGTATCGAGTTCCTCATCCGCGTCTGCAGCTCGGGATTTGAGCGTGAGGCCTTCTGCTTCCACGTCACCCAGTCTTGATCGAGTAGTGGTCAGTTCTTCTTTCACGTCCGCGGTCGCCTTAGATAGAGTGTCAAAGTGTTCCTGAACCTCAGCCTTCGCGACCCTTAGCACCTCAAGCTCCGTCTCTGCCTCGGATAGCTTGGCTTTGAAGCCTAGTCCTTCCGCTTCCACGTCGCCGAGGCGTGACCGCGTGCTGTGGAATTCGGTCTTTATGTTTGCGGCTGCTCGGGAGGCAGCACTGTACTGCTCCTCAATTTCGGCTTTTTCGATGCGCAGAAGCTCGAGTTCCTTGTCGGCGTCCTTGAGACGTGATTCAAAAACATTCTTCTCCGTGTCTGAGGCTTCAAGTCGGGACTGCGTACTGCTGAGCTCCTTTTCGAGATCGGTTTTCGCGGCGGAGATGGCATTGCAGCGTTCTTCAAGCTCAGTATTGATAGTCCGAAGACCCTGTAGCTCTTTCTCCGCGTCATCAATCCTCGAATTCAAATCTGTAACATCCGTACCAGAAGCTTTCAAATCCTTTTTCGCTGTCTTGAGCCTTTTCTCCAGGCCCGTTTTCGCGGTCTCAACATTCTCGACCCTCTTTTCGACTTCCACCTTCGCCGCTGTCACATCACTCAACTGCTTCTCCGATGCGGCCAGTTTCGCAACGAGCGCAGTGTTCTCAATGCTGCTAAAAGAAAGCCGGGATTGCGTAGACCGAAGTTCCTTCTCCAGCCCTGCATTTGACTTGACCATTCCTGAGAGTCGCTCGTCGAGGCCCGCTTTCGATTGCTTCAGAGCGGTGAGCTCGGCTTCAGCGAGAGAGAGGCGGGATGTAATATTTTTTTTCTCGGAGGTTACGGCTTCGAGATGGGATTGGGTGGAGGTGAAGACACTTTCGAGTTTGTTGTGCTTGTCTGAGAGATCTCTGAAACGCTGCTCGATCTGCTCCTTTTCGTTCTGTGAGTCTGACATGCTTGCTTCGAGAGTTGAGAGTTCTAATCGGAGGCTATCGCCTTCGTTCTGAACGACAGTCGAACGTTCCAAAGCATTGGAGAGCTCGGTCTTCAGGCTCTCGGAAGTCTGAAGTGCTTCCTTCAAACCTTCCTCTGTCTCATTTCGAGAAGCATCGCTTTGTTGCGACTGGTCCTGAAGCTCGGAGATCTGCGTGTTCAACGCCACAACCTCTGTTTGCAACGAAAGAAGGCGTCCTTCGACCTCGGACTTTGATGTTTCGTTTACCGAGAGTTGGTCTTGCAGACCGGAGCGTTCGAGTTTGAGCGTTTCGTGTTCGGATTGCAACAGAGAAAGGCGCTGTTCGATCTCGGTCTTCGTATGTTGACTCTGGAGGAGGCTATTTTGAAGTTCGGAAACTTTCGACTTGAGCAGGGCGCCCACGTGTTCTGTATCAACAAGTCTCGAACGCGTTGCTTCCAAAGTGCGCCCCAACTCGGCTTTCGTACCAAGGACTTCATCTAGTCGCCTTTCTACTTCGGCCTTGGATTGGGTAACGTGTTCCAACTCTTGTTGCGCGGACGCTCTCGCGCTCTCCGCCTCTGTCAAATTCTGTTGCAACTCCGCTACGGAAGCTTCCATGGCCGTAAGCTCGTCGTGACTGACGTTCAAATGTTTGCACAGTTCCGCCGAGGTCCGCTGAGCATCGTCGAGCTCGTTCGCCAACGCAGTCTTCTCCTCTTGCAAAGTCTGAAGCTGTTCCTGCGCAATAACATCCGTCTTCTGCAGCGCCCCAATCTGTTCTCTCGCCGCCTGTAAATCATCTTCCAAACTATCGCGCGACAGATGTAATGTATCCAATTCTTCCTGTAGCTTGGCTTTCCTCTCCAACTCACAGTTCAGCTCATCTTTCATCCTCTCAATCTGTTCCTCCGAATCCTTCTTGGCGAGCGTAGCGGCGTTGAGTTGAGCGTGTAGATCATTGTTCGCTTCCTGCGTTGATCGAAGATTGGATTCCAACTCGAAGAGAGAGCCTTGAGCGGTCGCAAGCGCTGCTTCGGTATGCTTTTTCAGCTCTTGCGAATCCTTAATTTCGCGGCGAAGAACGGATATCACACCTTTGGCTACTTCCGCCCGTTTCGTTTGTTTCGTTTGCTCTGCGATTTGGCTCTGGAAGAAGGCTACTGACGTTTCGAGGGTATTCACGTTTGCTCTACTTTGTTTGAGCTGCGTGGCGATGGATTCGTTATATCTCTCATTTTCGGTAATGCGTTTGCGAAGTTCATACTCTCGCCGCCCGGCAGCTTCCAGATGGTCCTTGAAAGCCTGCAGATCCTCTTCAAGTGTACTGGTATGCGATTCAAGCTTCTGTATCCTC
Organism: Massarina eburnea CBS 473.64; assembly: GCA_010093635.1. Lineage (NCBI taxonomy): Eukaryota > Fungi > Ascomycota > Dothideomycetes > Pleosporales > Massarinaceae > Massarina > Massarina eburnea. The sequence goes on along the minus strand of MU006790.1, from coordinate 264,767 downwards.
GCAGTACGGTCCTCAACACCGGCTTGCAGTTCAACTTTCTCCTTCTCCAACTCCTCAATCGCCCCCCGCCTTTTCTCAGCGACTCCCTCCAACTCTTCAATCTTCCTGCTTTTATCCTCCATCAGCTCCCTCAACTGCTTCTCCCCATCCGCCGAAACGGCAAGTTCGAGCTTCGCAGTCTTCAGATCCTCTTCAACTGCCGCTCTCGATCGTTCCAAACTAGCAATACGCGACTGATGGTTCCGCACCTCTTCTTCCAAGCTGTTCTGCGTTACAGTCAATAAACTTGCTTGGTTCTGGCCTTGATCGCACTCCGTCTGCAGTTCTGTGATACGACGTCGACAGGCAGCGAGCGCACGGTCTGATTCGCGTTTTGCTCTTACCAAGCGGCTGTCTAATGTGCGACTGCGTTCGGGTATCAAGACCCTACTATCGTCACATCGTGATGACGAGGGTCGTGTTGGCGTCCTGGGCGTGCCTGTGATGGCGGGGTAGGAAAATCGAGTTGGAGGCGACGGCGGTGGAGATATTGGGTGAGGTTGTGCACGGTTCTGGACGTGAGGTTCCGGGTCGGAGTCTGCACGAAATTAGAACAGCAAGTGCAGCAAGGTGTGGCACTTACATTGGAGAGTCAGCTTCGACGCCTGCTCCAAACACTCCAGTATATCCTTGTTTCTAGACTCTTCGTCCCTCAAACGGTTGGTCAACAGCTCAATCCTCTTTTCGGTCTCCCTCCCCGCCATATAACTATTTTTTCGCGAACTCGTCAGATTTCGCGCCGTGTTGACAATCTGCTTCTCCTTGACCGAAATATTGACCGCCATCCGAAAGGCCATCCTCCTCAGCGAAGTGATGCTCTGCTTCGCCTCGGCGCCAGCAACCTGGTGGGCCTTGAGCTCGGCTTTGAGATTATTCCGCTGGTTCTTGACGAACGACAAGTGCGCCCAATTCGAGACAGACACAAAACCCTCTTCCTTGGTGCGCGGGGTGCCGGTTGGAGACGACGCCTCAGAGCCTGTGGCCGGACTCTGGGCGCCCTGGTGCCTGAAATGCTCCATGATGAAGGTATCCGCCAGCGACGGCAAGGAGCGTTCCATTTTCGGCGTGCTCGACGTCGAAGAGGAAGCGTGCTCCAATTTTGGCTCAATTGTCGTTGTTTTTGTTGACGGGTCTTGATTTTCCAGACCGCTATGTGATTGTGATACATGGCCGTTGTCCGACACGTGGGAGTCGAACGCCATGTCGGAGTAATCAATGTTCATTGGTCATAGAAGATAACGAGAGCGGAGTATGTCTGATTGCCAATAGGATAACGGCTTGTTTGTGGCTGGGAGTGTGCCACGCGGCAAGTTTTAATGCGTGCCTGTTGATTGGTGATTTGCTTGTCTTGTCGACGTGGTTTAGTGAGCTGAGTGGATCGTAAATCGACACGAGGGACTGGACGGTAAGAAGTGTTGAGTCGATCGGCCACCGTCACGAGACGAGCTGGATGCAGCGAAATCCAGGAATTGAAGAATGGAGCAGCGAATGGCAAGAATAAAGATGGGAAAAATGCAAGGGGAGGGGAGGTTAGAGGACCAGAGAGGGCGAAAGGGAGGGGAAGGACAAGAAGGCGGTGGAGAGGGGAAGGACAAGAAGGCGGTGGAGAGGTTCATGCGTAGACGGCGAAAGAGCGACAGTCGTGCCGTCATACCTGGCTGGCTGAGGAAACTGAGGAAGACTATGTCAGAGGTCACTGAAGGCAGAGACGCGGCGAAAGAAAATTGGCGCGCGGATGACTTTATGGGCATGGGTTGCTGGTGTTGTTTGTCTCGCACCGTTGTTGTGCGGCGCCGACGCGGAGTGGGGACCGGCATCTCCACCGAGGGAGGCGTCAGGGGTAAATGGGAAGGCGCCATCGGCTGCAGCTAGACACTCTTCCCTCTGCCGTCGATTATTCTACGGCAGTGCCTTTCCACCTCCATGCTCACCGACCATTGTAACGTGCCACCTGGGGGGGGAAACCTGGGGGAGAACTCTGATGCGATGATGTATTTTTGCATGGATTCTGTGGAACCCCAGTGTCATCGTGCCGAACGGAGGCGGTTACAATACCGTATATAGGGTCACGCTAGCTGCTTCTAGGCGCATTAGTCTTGGCCGCGATCCGAGATCTGGGGACCCTAGGTGGGGATCGTATAGAGAACAGTTGACCATGTTACCCTTGTATCTAGCGAGTATTGTTCAACGAGCTGAGAGCTCAGGGGCCGATATATGACATCATTCATCATCCGACTGTCACGAGGTGTTGGTGACTACACTTGTGCTTTGTGCCTCTAGTATACACTGTACATATCTCATAGATCCGCGGCCGCCACACGCCTATTTTGTGTACGTCTTCTGCAGGTGCTTCGCAATCGTCGTCAACTGGATGTTGCTCGTGCCCTCGTAAATGGCCCCGATCTTGCTGTCACGGAAGTACTTCTCTGCCAGTCCCTCCCTCACGAACCCCATGCCGCCCATCCATTCCACAGCCTGTCCCGACACCTTTCCTGCCGTCTGCGAGGCGTACAGCTTGGCCATGGCGGCGTCCATGACGAAGTCTTCGCCGGCTTCCTTCTTGCGCGCGGCGTTGTAGACGAGGGCACGTGCGGCTTGGATCTCGGTCCAGGCCTGTGCAAGCTGGTGCTGCATGCCTTGGAACTCGCCAATCAGTTGGCCGAACTGCTTACGGTCGTTCCATGCATAGCTGATGGTGGTGAGTTTCCGTACCAAACTTGGTGTGGCTGGGGGGACTCATGACTCACCCTGCGGCGTTCTCCCACGCCCCGAGCGCCAGACCAGTCATCTGCGCCGCAATACCAATACGGCCCTCGTTCAGCAGGCCAATCGCATACTTGTAGCCCTGGAACTCTTCGCCCAGCAGGTTCTCCTTGGGGATCTCGACATCGTCGAAGTTGATGACGCACGTGCTGCTGGCCCTGATGCCGAGCTTCTTCTCCTTCTTCGCAATCGAGAAGCCGGGCGTGCCCTTCTCAACCACGAACGCCGTGATACCCTTGTACTTCTTGCTGGGATCGAGATTGGCGAACACGATGAAGAAGTTGGCCTCCACGCTGTTCGTTATCCACATCTTGCTTCCGCTGATCTTGTAGCCGGTGTCGGTCTTGGTGGCTTTGGTGCCGAGGGCAAAGGCATCGGAGCCGGAGACGGGTTCGGACAGGCAGAAGGAGCCTGCATCATCAGCCACGCATTCATCATCGCCCGCAACTTCACTCACCGACTGTGTTTGTAGCCAACCGTGGCAGCCACTCCTTCTTCAGCTTATCACTCCCCCACTTCAGGATTGCAGTGTTGCACAGGGTGTTGTGTACATCGCACATGACACTGACGCTCGGGTCTATCCTCGCAAGTTCCTCAATTGCGATGATGGCCGATGTGAAGTTCATGCCAGAGCCGCCGTACTCCTCCGGAATCTCAATGCCCATAAGACCCTGCTCGAACAGCTGTTCCACCACGGCCGGGTCCATCGCCTCCGCCTCGTCCATCTCGCGCGCCTTGGGCAGAATCACGTCACTGGCGAACTTGGACACGGAGTCGGCCATCAAGAGCTCGGTCTCGGACAGGTGCGTAATGGGTGTGGGCGGTACGTCGGTGATGTCGACGTCTCGGCGGGGAAGGGTGGACGAGAGGCATCGGATCCTATTCAACACATCAGCTTTCATCTTCCTCCCTGTGTTCCTTGGTGGCGCACATACTGCGGGGCCGTTCGTGTGAAAGCTGGTCGCAAACTGCGCGACGAGGCATTCGCTGCGCGGACAAGCGGTCTGAAAGTTCTTGAGATGGAAGCCATGACAAAACCGTGACTATGGAATATCCGATATCCAAAAATGAAAGAATGCGTGAGAATAAAAGTGTATTTAGTTGCAGGCAAGTTTCGCCTCAGTTGCTGTCTGCAGCTTAAGCCGAGGTCGACCTGTCGGACGTGCTTAAAGACATCCCGCCGCCAGCCGCACCTTCCCCGTTCCGGTATCGTGGGGCGGGTCACATGTTAGTCCGGGGAAACCACCAACTATTCACATCAGCCGCATATCGTCATCGAAGTCGTCGGATATCATTATTACTTTGGCTCGTGGCGATACTGTCACTACCGGTTCAAGCTAGAAGGGCTCATCGTGTCAAGGTACAATCAGAACCCAAATCCATTCATGTTGAACCCCAAGTCTTCCGGCCCGAAGTGAAGGAAAGACGACGTGCCCAGATTGAATTCATCCCCAAAGATACCTCCCGTAGCATCACCCTCATACATGTTGGCCGTTGGCGAGAGCGTAGAGTTCAGGCCCTGATTATGCTCGAAACCCGCTTGGCCGGCCCCGTTGAGACAGCTTTCGGCGCCTGCAGGAGGCAAACTCATTTTGGATAATGTCATTTTCTCTAGTCCGTCGGCCATGAGATGCACAAGGTGCCACTTCCCGACAGCCGTCGAACGGAATTGCTGGACCGCTTTCGAGCTAAGGTCGTAGATGGCAGCATCTTCGATGTATTGACCGCTATGCTGGACAGCGATCTTGAGGAGGAAAACACAGGCAAACGCTATCATCGAATGAAGGTAGTGTGGAATGCCCACGAGCCCTTCTCGGATATCGTAGTCGTTGAGCAGCATTTCAATGGTAGAAGTGGCTGCTGAAACCGCCGCAGTCGCGCTCTCTTGGAAGTGGCCCGGTACGGAACCTCCCTTTAATCCGCGGAAGACGTGAGAATGGAGATGCAGCTTGGCAAGATGCGCGTGAAGGATGACACCTTTAGTGGGAAACTCCCCGATAAATTGGTGAAGCTTGAGTAGTTGCGTAGTCCAATAACCCATCCACTGATCAATTTGTCGACTAAAGTTTGTCAACTGCGGCGCAAAGGCTTGGGGCACTGGTTCTCCTGTATCAGGCCCAAAAAGCTCGCGCACGTTACTCATGATAATGAGCAGCGCCATCTGGCTGACCATACGCTTATCTGACTCGGTGAAAACGGGTGTGTTCATCAATTGTTCCCACCCCGAGATTGAAACGTCCTCACGCACAATTGACGGTCGCCCGTAGAGGATGGAAAGGTGATGGTCGCAAATGTACAGAATGTACCATATCCGCATGCACTCCATAGACTCTTCGCTGCCACTCGCTAAAACACGATGATAGTTGCTGCTGAGACTGAATTCCGTAGCGCGTCGGATAGCATAGCCAGAAAGTGTCCAGGAAATGTCGTGGAGCCAGTATGCGCCGATGCACATTGCTCGCATGTGGTCGCGATCTATTCGTCGGTCGAACATTGAAGTAGACATGAGACGTTGGTACTCTCGCTTGCATACGCCGTAAAGGTGGTTGCTCATCGGATCCTAGATGGGGATTCGAGGTCAGCAAAGTTTAGCTAGAGGTATCTATTTGCGCAGATCATCCTAGACCGCAATCTTTTACAAACTTGGTAGGGCCACGTGGTTAAAACGGTTTGGGGAAATACATACGTGAAGGGCGCCGACCGCGCATATGCACGCGGTCAAGATTGGTGAGCCACGACGCAAGCCCTCAAGATCTTCGTACTTCCCGCCGCCGCCGATGTTGTACATGAAATGGTCAATCCGACCTAGATAAAATTTCACAAGCCGGTCGGCGTCCTCTACACTAACCAGACCGTTCGAGATGAAGTCATTCACAGGGTTGTTCGAGATTGCGGGTAATGATGGCTTGTCCTCGTCTCTTAGATCGTCTGAACGAAGGGCTCTGAGTCTCGTTATCTGGTATAACGACTCAATAGGCACATGAGGCACAGCATCACCTATTGGCGAAATTCGGGGCGAGTTGTCACAAGACGGCCCAGCTTCCTCTCTATCCAGGACGTCTTCGGGGGGCGACGCTTCCACATGACCGGTAATTTGCAGGCCGGGAAGTGCTGGCAGCTCTAACCTCTTTAGAGCCTGCTGCAGTGCCAAATGAATGCTACTGAGATCGTTTATCACAGTAGCCTTCCATTCAGATCGCTCTTCAATGAGTGTCTGCAGGCTCTTGTTTAAGACGCAAGACAAGTTCCTTTCGGTACATCTTTTGCATGGGGGACCCTCATTCATAATACATTTAATCTGACAGTGAATAAGCATATGTTTACCCATGAAAGGCCATCGCGACTGACAAACCTTCTGCTTCCGGCACGAGGCGCAAGCCTTGACTTTTCGCGAGATACTCGGGGTAGATGTTTGCTTGCCCAGATTGGATTCCGAAAGCTTAAGACGCGTTCCTGGCGAAGTAGATGGTCCCGCCTCATCGTCCTCATTCGCTTGGGACCATGTCCTCTTCGGAGGCATTGTTGAACTGTCTGTAAGCTAATGTAGCATGTATGGGTGATGTGTTTACGTGACTGATCAGCATCAGCCCATTAGCGTGAAGGGAAATGACTGGGAATCAGACCACCCCTTATCTTATTGGTCAATCGGCGAAACTCACTTGACTTTTGCCGCTAATCTTAATTCGGAACTATAGTTACTCAAAAATTTCTTCGCCGGACATTGTCGCAAATCTACGTGCTCTAGAGACTTAAGATGAGTGTCAAATCGGGGGAGATGGTTGACGCAAGTCTCTAATTACCCATTGTTTACGTCATATTTGCCATCTGGTACAAACGAGAAATCTGTAATTGCTTTCATGCCTACCACATGGTATATTAATGTGTCTGAAGAGTCTCCGCTCGCTTCCCGCAGGCATTCACGTACTATACAACAATAGCTACAGTCTTCTTTCTCTACTTTTTGTCTCTCCCCTCTCAATTACTTTTTTGTACCATGATTATACGTCGCCAGTTGTGTTGTGGACGTTCAAAGGAACAATTAAACTTTCATCACACAATACAACTATAGCCGAGGAACATTCGACATTCAACAAATTATATAGTTTTCGATTTGGAATTGAATAATAATTGCCCTGTTATTTGGAGTAAGAGACATCAAAACGGCGCTATCAAACTTAAATACCGGCTTACTCTCAATTCCACGAAATCCATTATCCTACACTACAAAGAAACAAAGACATTCCCACCAGCAAGGAAGCTAAACCCAGCACGCTCTAGGAGTAGCTATACTCTTCCTCTGACGGTTCAACGGTGAAGGTGCCTCTTCTTCTTCTTATCCTTGTCCTCTCTATCCCTTTCCCTCTTGTCGACCAAGCCAAGCAAACCTGTGATTCTCTCATCCGCAGATGGAGCGGCTGGTTCCGGCTCCTCTTGTATAACCGATCTCTCCATGGGCGCCTTGGCAATGGCATGCCTAGATTTGGGAGCATAGCTGCGTTTGTTTTCAACAGCTGACTCGGGGATGGAGTCGTTCTTCGAACCCCCCTTCTTTTTGCGCGTGTACACGGACTTTCCTGGTTGGAGCTTCGTACTAGCGAACCGAACGCTCCGGCCATTGGCATCATCCCTATGGGCCTCGCGAGCTTGCTTAGTAGCTATCTTGAGCTCATTTTCTAGTTTCTCCTTGTTTAGCCTGATGCCCTCCCAGTACTTGTCGGTGTATTCTTGCGTCACAGCTTTACCGGACGCCTCCAAGTTGAGGATTCTCTCGTTGAGAACTTCTTGGTCGCGCTGAAACTGGGCTTTGGGATCAAGCCGTGGTTCTTCGACCTGCTTCTTGTCGTCATCCAACACTCCATCAGGCAATTCAATGCCCTTGGCCATTGTGTACAGGTATTGAGCTGGTCTGTTGGATACCCGGGGATGCTTGATACACCCACCAGATTCGAGGAGATACCGCTCAGCACAACGAACACGCTGCTCTTTGTGGTCCTCCCAGCATGGGCAAAAGACATAGTGTGCATTGTCCCAGCACTCCTTTGTCATCACCTTCTTGGTACAGGTCTTACAGTTGTGGGTATTACCGCTCATAACTGCATGCGTACGCACATTACGAGCAAGGGGATTGAATTTGCCAGAATTGAACCAGTTATCACCGTAGCCTGGGTCGGCGTACAGGTCTTTGAGGAACCTCTTGGTCAAAAGGCTCTGTCCTGCTCTGCTCATGTTGAACGTAGTCTGGAGATTCTTCGGAGAATCTGATATATATTGGGAGTTTTAGTCTATTAGAGACAAAGACGACACTTATCTACAGTGGTGATAATCGTGGGCCGCACAAGGGAGGGTGGTGATGGTGGTGGTTGGTAGCCGGACTTGGTTCCAGTGCGGGATAGGCAGGTTGTTGACTGGTAAGGTTGAGGCTTCTAATTGTGTTAGACTTGTGGTGGGTTGATATCAGTAAGGGTTTATGTAGTCAGGGGCGTAAGGTCGGAAATCATCCACTCGACAATACCAGTAGGCATCCGCACTGTATATCACCGTTGCCGGGGAAATAAACCATGGCAATAGGCTATTATCCGGAATATATTTTACATTCTAATGTCTCCTATCCTATTACCATATCTTCATGAGTAGGTGTATGTAAACAATACCGGACACTAGCACAGTAGAGTTTCTTATTAATACAATTGATATTGTTACACAACAACGATGTTGCCTAAACTTTTTTTCCCTACCTTGGTTAGTCACTATTGAACAGCATTTTACTGCGTTTGTTGCCCGCCTCGCGTATATAAACCCTTCAACGCCGCGACAGCACTTTCTCACTCAACTTGCACCCCAACAGCAACCTCTACTATAGCGCCCCCTCATAGCTTTCATCAACCGAATTTTAAGACAAACGACAAGAACATCGATTTAGAATCGATCGTGACGTCCGCACAGATGAATAGCACAGACGAGCCAGAGAAGAGCCAGCACCTGTTTATACCGATATTTCTTAGGAAATGTCTCAAGCGCTCCAAGCAGTCTGAGACATCAGAGTCGGAAGGATCACTCGTAAGTCATCAGATAAACATAGCCTGTACCATGGCTCCAGAGACTAACAAGGTGACGCAGCCTTGCACTACGATTTCGGACATTGTCCAAAGCTGTCAGACATTCTTTACCAAGCTTTCCGCAGAATCCCCTTATATTTCCCTGTTCGGAAAGATCGCTCCTAAAGTTTCGGGTCCCCCTCCGCAAACTCCTCGATTACCGGACGAAGACCCCATGGTTGAACCATCTGCCGACGATGAAGTAGACAATACGCATGTGTGCGACGACGAAGACTCCAAGGTTGAACCAGCTGCCGTTGATGAAGCAGAAAATATGGATGAGTGCGACGACGAAGACTCCGAGGTGGAACCAGCTGCCGTTGATGAAGCAGAAAATACGTACGAGTACGAAGACGAAGAGAGCTGTGGAGAATACGATCGCCGAAACTTTCCCGCCATTCGCGCGATACGAAACCTCAAGATAGTAGCCGGAGTTTTGAAGGTCCTGAAACTTCCCGAGGGCGCAACCTGCGAGGTTACAGATCGAAAAGAAGGCTCATTCCACCATGTGGTCATGCTGGCTATCCGTGAGCCTGAACAGGCCGATCGTGAACTTGTCCTCAGGTTCCCAGCGCATGGCACCCCCGATGAATGGCAGCCTATCGACGGATTCAACTTGAAAAACGAAGCTACCAACATGCTGTATATCCACCAGAAAACAACCGTACCGCTCCCTCAAGTCCTGGGCTTCAGCGATACAGTCGACAACGAATTCGGTGCACCTTACATCCTCATGACCAAGCTTTCCGGGACGACAGCGCACAACTTTTGGTTTGGCAGGCCGGTTAGAGAAGTAACAGCAAATCGCCGACATGTGGAGGCCGACTGTGCGTCCGACGAAGTAGAGGAAAAGCGCGTGGTTTTCCTGCGCTCACTGGCAAAGACAATGGCGCAGCTGGAGACACTAACATTTGAGGAGGGCGGGGTTCCTACCTTCTATTGCGAAGATCTGGATGTCAAGTTCTGTTGGGGTGCAGCTCCCCTTCGCCGTTGGTGGAACCCAGTCCGTATGCACAAACCTCATACCATCGGACCCTTTACATCGTGTACAAAGTATTACAAAACTCAGCTAGACATCCACTTCGACCCAGATGATGATCTCGAACATGGCCCAGATAGCCAACAATACCTGTATGCGCTCGGTCTCCGCATGGTGTTGGATTTGATCATTAACGCAATGATTCCCCCATCGCAATTGTATCTCGACTCCTCGGGCTATGGAGAGGTTACACCGGAGGCTTTTGTCTATCGACACAACGACTTGGATATGCAGAACATTCTTGTCGACGACGACGGAAATGTAACTGGCATCATCGATTGGGATGGTCTCATGGTCGTCCCACGCTGTCTCGGCCCTACATCACTTCCTCTCTTCTTACGTCGAGACACCCTCTCAGATTTCTCATTCTCTGAGGCACCTTGGGCACTCCTATTACTAGATACATACCGAGAGATATACGCAGACGAGATGGGGAAACATGCCGACGCGCGATATACTCGCATGTCCCATTGGTATCAGGCTGTTCATGCTGTTTTGTATGAGGAAGCCGATCCGGATGATCTAGTTCGGCTTATATGTCTTGAGATTCCCGAGCTTCGTCGGATAGCGCCAGCTTCACTTCTTTGGCGTTTAGGCGCTTGTTATCCCGATGCGGAGCACTTACTGCGCGAGAAGATCACAGAGTTATTCGAGGCCTTTCCCGATTGAGAGATTCCTTTTGATGGGTTGACTCGACAACGGACGTATTTCCTCTGAGCTAGGATGGCCCGAAGTCTCTTCGCCAAATAGGCCCAGAATATACCTGTATTGGTAGTCTGGTTTCGTGCTCGCCTCCACGCGTGGGAAAGGATTTACCTGGGCAAGCCTGCCTTGAAAATTTTACATACGTATTCTCAGAGTAGCTGGAAATTAAAAAGATGCAATTTATCTCTCAATGTGCGCTTATTCCGTAGGCACTGCTTTTCACTTAATCCATAGTTTAACATACCACAACCTCAACCGCAACACCAACCATGCACTCTCTATAAATGCGCATCCACCATACATCAATAATATAGACACTCTAGTAGCTAGTTATTCCACTGTGCCATGTCTACTAAGCTAAGATTGCAACAACAAAATTACTGCTGCTGCACAAGTACTCACTCCACCCACGGAGCATTTCGAATGGAGAGGTGTTTCGGTCAGGATATGAACACGTTGCAAAGCTCTGCTTCTATTACAATGATCATGATCAGATTGTGTGCCGGGAACTGATGACGGAATGTAGCATTCTTGAGCACGTGCTCGATGGATAGGCGGGGTAGAATTAGAGTAGGGGGCAAGATGCATGCTATGGTTGCAATGCAAAGAGGCCATGGAGCGACATGCATGCATTTCCAAGGACAACAACTTATAAATAGACGATAAGCTCAATGCCAGGATATTATCGAGTGTTGTGGGGAAGGAAATTTCCTCAGTGTCGGCAGTGCACCAAAGCGAAAGGATTCGGTTTCACCGCAACCAGGAAAGTCAAAGGAAGGACGTCTCAGAAAAAACCACCCCACCATAATAGATTCTAGAAGACGTCAAGGATCAGGTCGTGTTCTTACATGTTCTTACCTAATTCTTCTACAATTTACCCACCGGGTTCAGCTATGATCCACCTAATCTCCAAGCTCTCCGTGCCGCAACCCATGATATAATACCCACAAATCCTACAACATCACATCTCTCATGCATGGAATCGTTCACACAGTACGATGGTATGAAACACCCGCCTCTACGGTTCCGGTTCGGAGGACGGCAGCCTCGCACGTCCCTTCCATCCCGTCCCGCCAAACACAGAACGAACTCAACTTCGGTTCAACCCAACCGTGAGTTGAAGCTCATTTCCGCCGAACACCACGACTCTGTCACTCCCGCACCGCAATCCATTACGTCGGAAACCGGAAACAATCCCACCTAAGATCGGGGGGAAACACGCGGTCGGTTCCAAACTGTAGGGAGGGAAAAAAGGTTCCGAATTCCGAACTTGTTCTATCACATCCTGCGGGCCTAGGAAGGATCTCTCGGAAGATTTCCGCCGTTTCGGAACAACCCTAGATCCCAGGCGGGTTTCTGCGTATGTACTTACGCGCCTGGGGAACAAGATCAGCGCAGGCAGACTAGTAAGCCTTACAATTAATTTGTATCACCTCACCACTTCAGCCGCGCATCCGCGTGGCCTATCCTTTCCATCCCCCCCCGCATGTCGTTCATGGGGTAAACCCACGGGATGGCCCCATAGACCTCGTGGCAGAGCGCCAATGGAGATTCGTATGCAGTGGCAGCTGTCACGAGCGCAGCCCTGGAAGTCCTGCCCACCACCTATCATAAGAATGACCGTGGTGGCAATGTCACCCACCCAACCAAGTCCTTCCACAGATGTGTTGTACAGGAGTCGCATGCACGTGGCGGAGTCTAGGCCAGCTGCGGATAACACTGCGCTTGTGATTTGATGTTTCTGGGGAGGAAATATGGGGATTGGGTTGTGTGCCGGCGAACTCAACAACGGGTGCCAACACTTGCTCCTTATCTTGTACGAGTGAGGTTGGCTGTATTAAAGGAAGGTGCTGCCTGCGATCTAATCCCATACGTCGTTTCAACGTCGCTGTCGCATACTTCCTTTTCTTGTTCAATAACATCTTCGAATCTTTCGCCGTCGTCCCTATTCCGTCCCCGGGCTGTTCGGAATCCTTCGGAAAGCTGCATCCCAACCAGACATGTTCTTCCTCGAGGCCGCCACCATCTCCACCATCTTCTTCATCACAGGCCTCAAGCTCGCAGCCCTCAGTCTAACGTTCAAGTGGATGGCGCGATTCTGAATCCCACGGACTGCACATTATTCTGAAGTTTGCAGACGAATGCGTTGATGCGAAGGATTGGGGTGTGGACGCTAGCCGGATGACGCCATCACATTGCACAAAGACGCCCCGCCCAACGACACTCGTACCACCTCAACATCGCACGACATCTTGACTACACAATATTTGTTCACGGCTCTCGAGGCCTCTGTCGTTGGAAGCCTTCCTTTGCATTTTTTCGTCGAGTATTGTGGACAGACTGCATCATGGCGGAGACCAAGACCTTCACCACCCTCCCTATCCTTCCCCTCTCACAGGCTCTCGACCCTGCTACAAAACCCCACTTCCTTGCCGACCTCCGCTCTGCCCTACTCAACGTTGGTTTCTTGTATTTGAGCGAGACGGGACTTCCGGAGCAATTGGTCAAAGATGTGATTACGGAGTGTACCGACTTCTTCGAGAAGCTGCCGCAAGGAGAGAAGGAGAGGATTGAGATGAAGAATGAAAAGAGCTTTCTGGGATGGAGTAGGGTGAGTTAGCATTTCATTATACTTTGCTTTAGATGGAAGGATGTGAAAGGAAGATGATTGATATGGTAATACTATGTTCGATTTATTTTGATCGGTCTGGCTATGCGATATAAACGGCAGTGGGTATGCAAAGCGATGCGGCGGTGTAAATGCTGGAACAAGGACTATTAATGCTGGAAAATGCTGGAAACGACAAACAGGACGATGCAATACATGAGCGCAAAGAAAACCATAACCCATAAACGCATCAACGTATATCAAAACAACCTCCCACGCTCCAAAAAAAAAAAAACCAAACGACAGGAAGGGAAACAAGACCGATGCAAAGAGAGGGTATCTTCGAAGCAGCCGTATACTCGTAAAACGATGAAAGCCGCCGTCAATCAACAACCATTACCGCTTCCGCCTCTTCATCCCCATGATTAGCAATATACATAGTAGTAATGTCACTTTTGTTGAGCGGATGCTGACACTCAATCCGGCCAGCTTGACAACGAAACGACCGCCTTCAACACCGACCATCGTGAACAACTCGACTTGTCGACTCCACAGCCACTGCCGGGACCCACCGCTCCACTCTATCACAACCTGTTGGCACCAAATCAATGGCCATCGACGACACATCTGCCGACCTTTAGACGTGTGTACGAAGAGTACATGGGACGCATGTCAAAAATCTCCACACTCTTCACCAGTCTAATAGCCGAAGCCATCGACCTCCCCTCCACTGCCTTTGAGAAGTTCTTCGACAAGGACCAGCAACACAAGCTCAAGATCGTCAAGTACCCTGAAGTTGATGTTCCGGAATTGGCTGCGGGTGCGAGCGAGGTGGAGAGGAAGAAGTGGGAGATCAAGAGACAGGGCGTTGGTCCGCACAAAGATAGCATGTTGACTTCGTATCTGCTTCAAGCGAGCGACCAGCCAGGACTTCAGGCACAGAATGCGAGGGGCGAATGGGTCGACTGTAAACCCATCGCAGGCACGCTCGTCGTCGCCATCGGCCAGGGAATGGAGGCGTTGACGGATGGCGTCTGCGCATCGACGACGCACCGCGTGCTGAGTCCGCGCAAGGGCGAAGGAGCGAGATACTCGGTGCCCTTCTTCCAAGGCGTGAGCTACGACGCGCAGTTTGAAGCGATGGATCTGCCGAGCTCAGTGCGGAAGCTGCGCGATGAAGCTCGCAAGGCGCGAAAAGACGATGTCGAGTTCACCTTCGTAAAGGGCCGATGGGGACATCTCGGAGAGGCGACGTTGATGAACCGCGTCAAGTCTCATCCAGACGTTGGGGAGCGTTGGGTACGTTTCTCTTTGTGCATCGGCATAGGCGGGCACCTAGGTGGTGGTGTGATCTCCCGTCACAAGCCCACTGGCTAACTTGTTGCAGTATCCAGAATTGCTAGCCCAACTCCGTGCACAGCAAGCCGCCGTGGCCAAGGCGTGAGGCAGCAGCAGCAAGCAAGACCTGCATCCGACGGCATCGATGCAGAGATGGGCCGAAGAGCTTGGCGCTAGTGGGTGAAAAGCGGAGAGCGGAGCGGCTCGCTCGTTGGTGCAGTTCCGCGCAGTGCATCATACGCGTATTGTGGTAAGAATTGAAACGCGCCTTGGAATCAAGGACGCCAGTTGACGTTGACGTACGCCGGCCATGTGCAATGTTTCGTGATGTCGTCGGAGAGGGCTGGGAGGGAGAGCGTGTGGGCATGAAACCGGCTTGGCGGGCAGACTAAGCCGTCCATGAGCCACTAGTGCGGACTATCACCTCGATGCGCATTGCGGTGAATACGCCTAACTTTGTTCCCCGTCTCGGTGCCTTCTAGCGGGTGAAATTTGATATCCTGATGCGAGTTGTGCGCTGGTGGGGTATTGGTGGGAGGAGCACTGTTGATCTGAATCGCTCGCCCATGTCGGCCTGGCTCCGGATCCGGTAAGGTTGTCGAATGGATCTGCATGAGCTAAGAGTGTGATTTGATGTACCGCCTTGTCGCGCCGATCGGATAAGCCGAGGCGACGAAAAAATGATCGGATAATGCCGACGGCACGAGAAAACACGGCGTAGGGCTCGGGTTGACTCGGATTAAGGTTGCTGTGGTGATGGGGGACGGGCAGTAGTGGGAGTCGACAGGCCGTGCCCCTCGGCCGTCCGGTGTGCCCAACGCATGAAAAATGAAGATGGTATTCGGCGCAGCGAGTCATGGGCCGAGTGGCGATGCGTTGCAGGCTGGGCCAATGAAGGGCGGAGAAAGGAGAATGGGATGTTGCTCTTCCTCACCGCCACGACCTTCGGCGCAATGGCGGTCGAGACCATCGATGCGGGCCACACGGGAGCTCCATTCAATGCTCAACCTTCATATGCGGCTGCATATGGTACATCATCTGACCCTGCTCGCCCATCATCTGTGACTGCGGGTGCGGAGCCGGCGCCATCATCTGCATGTCGCCTGGGTGACTGGACTGAGGAGCGTAGCCTTGGTGGCTTTGGTTTGAGTATGCATGTGCATGCGGGTGCGGAGGATGGGCGGGCGGCGGAGCATTCATGGGCACGCTCATGTGCCTCTGGTACTCGTTCGGGTGGGGAGACGGGTTGGAGGTCGGCGTACTGTAGCCACCCATCTGCATGGGCTGGGAAGTCACGAGCGAGGTGTTTTCCAGAGGGTATGACATCGCCCTTGCGTTGTTCTCCATTCCATACGGGCTGGGATACGAGACGTTCTCAACCGCGTGCATGGAGGGCTCCGGGATGGAAATGGATACCGTCGGGTGGGACTGATGTGCGGGCGGAAGGCTGTTCCAGTTTTGCTGGGGATGCTCAACGTGCGGTGAAGGCATGTTGGATGCATATGTGTGTTGTGACTGCCAGTGGGGGGGCTGCGAGACCGGGGTGGTGGTCATCTCCGGCACTGAGTGAGCACTCCTAGCGGTTCCGGTCGAGGACCTCCGCGGTTGGCTGAGAATCTGAATCCTGTCGCTCGGTGACGGTGCGCCTCCGGTCGCAGACATGATTGCAGATGATTCTGTTACGAGGACTACATCAGCTCTGTCTTTTCCAAGAACTTTTATGGGGTAGGTGTCATGGATGCTGCAGGTCGCCGGAAAGAGACGCGAAATTGCTCAATGGAAAATGAAGGAACAAAAGCAAAACTTCGGTTACCCAAAAACGGGCGCGGGCCGGAGGCGAATAGAAAAAAAAAGCAAATTCCAACCGCAATTGAAACGCCTCTGCCGCACTGTTTGACAAAACGAAGTCATTTGACGTACCTGAGCCTTCTGGCATACCCAATGCCTGTACTGCGTGGGAAAGTCGCGCTCGGAGGACGGCATTCTCCTGCTCAAGCTCGTCGTTTCGGCGTAGAACATCCATCATCTTGCCGGAGCTGTTCGTCTCCACTTGAGCGGTCAGGTCGCGCACCTGGCGTTCGAGGGCGTCGATGTGGTCTTTCGTCCGCTGGCGAATGGCTCGCTGTGCTTCTCGGTCGTTGGCCCTTTTGCGCTCCAGTTGTGCGGCAGTGAGTGTGGTAACGCTGCGGGTTCCGGCTCTCGAAGGCCGCTTCTTGATGCCAGAGGAAGCCGACATTTTCCTCTCGGAGCCGGACGAATGGCCTTCGTACGAGGGGGATTTCTTCATGGTCGCCATGTGGGGAGGCACATAGTTTGCGGTACTCATGAGGTCGTTGGTCCGGTAGGCGACGGGATCCCGATATTGGAGTACGGAAGTCATGAGGGATGGTTCGTCGCGGAGGCGGTGTGAGTTAAAGTAGAGATCGAGTATGCTCTGTCAGCGGCGGCCCAAACACAAACACGGTAGGACCAAGCGTCCAATTATTCCTTGTGAAAAAAATGACGAGGACGTTCCCGGCTGTTGGACGGCGGGTAGGCGTGTTTAAGTGATTGCGGTGTGCACGGTGAGAGCACTCACGGGCCGTAATGGGGTACTAGGCAATAAAGAGGGAGTAAGGAGTCAGGATGCAACAAACGTCAGCGGTGTCCACAACGAGGTGATCAGAATGGTGAAGAGATAGCAAGATGCTGGGCCCCCCAAGGTACGGCAGGGACGAGGCTATTAACAGGACAAGCCAGCAGTTCAGGTAGCGCCCCCTCGCATCCACTGCTTCAAGGGCCCTGGCCCAATGTGCACTGACTGCCTGACCCTGGACGGGACTAAAGCCGTGCCGAACAATCGGTGATGAGCACACGTGCCTTCCTGCGGGGAAATGCAGGTGCGAAAGTTGAAACCAGACAAAGTTTGGAGACGAGCTTGGATGAGGATGAGGGAAGCCGTTGAACGAAGACTGCAGGTGCTAGACGGCTTTGGGGGATAGAGTGTCGGCGGATGTGTCAGTTTCCTGGCAGTGCGCTATCGAAGTGAACGTATCCACGCTTTATCCACGCTTTGTTCACGCTTTGTTCACGCTTTGTTCACGTTTTGTTCACGCTTACTGCGTCCATGTTGCCGTCCGCAGCGACTAGAAGCGCCGACATCCTTTTCCATAGCTGGTACATAGGACGGATCCCGTTACTGTTTAGTGTAAGGAGCTCTAACAGTCGACAGACGGCCTGTCTCCAGTGCGGCGAATGGGCGAACTTCGCTCGGCCCACTTCCCCTTTGGGCGACGGTGGAAACTTGCGTGGCTCCCCGACCAATAGCCGGGGGGAGATGGTCGAGTGCTGGGCCACTAAGGCGCCGGAAGGCATAGAAAACCGACGAACGTTCGCCGGCCTTATTTCGCTCCTCGCATTTCCGCTCTGGTCGTGAAGAGACCCATGAGGGCCCTTGCCGCGAAAACTTCAAAATGAGGGATGGAAGGAAGCAGAGAAAACACAGCACGGGAGGTAGACGGTGTCCGTTTTGGGCGACCTGCATCTCTGTCGTAGTGACGCGGCGACGCGGCGTGCAGGGGGGGTGAGCGTGGTCTGGTCTACACGTGGGTTTCAAGGTTGAGTCTCTGACCAGGCGAGCTCTCATGTCTTGCCGTTGTGCCCTCCCTCTCTCTGCACCTTGTGCTGGTGCCGGCGTGTACGCCTTGCTCTGTACCTAATCACCACCTTTTGTGCGAGCTGTTGGCCTGAGAGTTGGCGGCTACCTCTTTCTCTTCAACGTCGGCCGGGCACCTGTCGATCATGGTATCATGGTATCCCACCAGTCCTTGGCATAATTTCTCTTGTGTACAAGGGTGGAGCATGAACGGGTTGCCCCCTCCCCCTGTCGCCCTTAGCGTCTTGGCCGAAAAGACGGCCGATTTCTCAACTCTCTGAGAGTCAATTTTGACGGTTTTTGATGGTTTTGAGTTCGATTTTGAAGTTGATAGTAGGAAGGATAGTCAAATTGATCAATAGACTACTCTAAATAGGCCTTTTGGCGCGGATTAATGGTTGTTCCGGAGGTCTTGGCGCACATAAGTGCCTCAGAATTGACTAAAACGCTGCCCGATTCTAGAAAGACGGCATATTTCCCACAACTACCACTTAGTATGGCCTC
>MU006790.1:167664-244977 GCA_010093635.1 Massarina eburnea CBS 473.64 | reverse complement strand
ATAACTAAACGTGTACAGAGGCAGTGAGGGTACAGAGAGTGTTAAGAAATCACGCGTCTTCTTGGAATCACAACAATCCTACGTCAGCACGGCCGGATCAACAGTTGATCCGAGCTAAAACGCCCATTTCTACGCGTCTATTGATCAATTTGACTATCCTTCCTACTATCAACTTCAAAAATCAGCAGAATTGAGCTCGAAATCGTACAGAAATCGTCAAAATTGACTCTCAGAGAGTTGAGAAATCGGCCGTCTTTTCGGCCAAGACGCTAAGGGCGACAGGGGGAGGGGGCAACCCGTTCATGCTCCACCCTTGTAGTCGAACGGGGGTCTTTTCCGTGCGAGTTTGATGACCATTATGCCATCTCCCGCTCCTCACCGATGCGGGCGGACGCCGTCCCGGGTCTCCTGTCTGTCAGAATCTGCCAGACGCTGCCAGACGCCGCCAGACGCCGCCAGACTGTGCCTCGACTCATTTCTCAACACACTCTCTTCTCTTTTCGTCTCTTCTCGTCTTCCGCCCAAGACGTGTCCGATGTGCCAATGATGTGTTTCAAGAATGTGCTTGGCCTGCAGGCCTCGCTTCCGGGGTATCTGCAGCGACGTGCAGACCGTTGGCCCACCTGAGCCGATCCTATCCAATTTGACAAAAACGTCGAATCCTGCTCGAAGAGGCGATATCAAAATGATGATGGAACACTGGCATTCTGCTTTCGTACGTCAACGGTCAACCGTCGCGGCTACCCCGGCATACCCACCACAGATGCTTGTCACCGAGATTGCGCAAATGAATGTCCACATCATCGTCGCGTCACTGTCCGGTTCTGAAGCAATTGCCAGCTTGCGCACCATGGTAATCTGAAATTCAAAGTGCCTCCGGTGAGATCCTTCCGATACTCGCTTCCCAACTGTCAACACCACTTCCCTAAACATACGATGCTGATACACCGCTCCTTGGGACGCCTCAGCTCGCAGGGGCGATCATGCGGCCACCAGCCTTCGCAGTCTAGCGCAGCCATGTATTGCAGGGCTTGAAAGATGGCATCGGAAAAGGCATTCGACGTGCTCATCAGACAGCAGGAGACATCTTTCCAGCCATTATTCCAGCCACCGTGGGAGAAGACCTGCGAATACACGCGAAGACATGCTTGGCGGCTCAGGTTGTCAGTATCTAGCATAGTATCTATTATCATTATTATTATTCAACCTGTCCGGAAAAGAAATACACTTTTGACGGCCCTAGGAAGTTAGGTGTGTTAGGGTTCTGGGCCTCGCGGAAGCGCTAGGCTGCTAGCCGACAGCCGCGATGGTTGCAAGACGAAGCGTTTAGTGCCTATTTTGTAGCTTGTAGCCGCAACACCTGCCAGTTGCTGCTAGAACGATGGGAAGGTTCGCCCGTCGTTTGAATGCTCGGTGCATGGCGACTTATCTATGTACGATGGGAGGCCCGCCGATCGATCAAACACGCTCAACCACCACTTCTTCGCCATTTGTTCTTTCTGGCCCCAATCTTGGGGACATCTGTGATTCTCGTCCACGGCTCGATCTGGGGGGGAGGGGGGGCATCTGAGATTCTCGACTGCCGAAAGGCACGGGAAATGTCGTCAGGCTTAGGACCTTGGTACCGAGAGAGCGACTCAGAGACTCTCTCGAGCCGCTAAAGATGCAATCTTCAGAGAATACGCCGCACAATCGCCGTTGCCGCTGTGTGATTGTCCCGATGATTAGCAGCATCCATGGTTTGGAGGCGCTGACGCTTCGAAATCATCGACAGGCACAAAGCTCCTCCTGCAGCGTGACCATGATCCCTGCCACTGAACTACATACTTAGACCTGCCTGACTTCAGTCGGTCGCGGAAGATTGCGTCGATCCTACACGGCTAGGAAACCATGATAACGTTGCAGACACTCACCGCCCCCGATTCCCGTATTTCCCTCAGTGAGCAAATTGTTGCTCTTCCGCGCGATTCTCCGCAGACGTCTCCGCAGAGCTCCGCACCAGTCCCTCCATCCGTCTTCCTGCAGCCGTTTCCCAAAGAATAGATAGTAATGGCATCCTCCAATCCTCCTCTCCTGTCGTGCAACCGAACTGCTTGCTTGTCTGCTTGGACGCAGGTGCCACGGTCCCACACACGGCAAGTTTCCCTCTTTCAGAGCTGTTCTCCGCGCCAGTGAGGGAGGAAGAAGACATGTGTCGGCATCCAAATCTAAAATTATGTCTACAGTAATAATAGGAGGTATGTAGTGTGTACAGACGACGCACTGACCGCCAATAATGCTTCCGTCAGTGCGACATAACGGCGGCGGTCGAACCACGAACCATGCGGACTCCTTTCTTGGCGACAACGTTACGAGGCACGTGTGGCGTATATTATTCAGGACACG
This sequence comes from Massarina eburnea CBS 473.64, assembly GCA_010093635.1. Classification (NCBI taxonomy): domain Eukaryota; kingdom Fungi; phylum Ascomycota; class Dothideomycetes; order Pleosporales; family Massarinaceae; genus Massarina; species Massarina eburnea. The sequence goes on along the minus strand of MU006790.1, from coordinate 242,592 downwards.
CCGCCCACCGCACGCCGCCACCGTGTTTTTTTGCCAGCCTTCCAGCGGCTCTAGTGTCGTCTTGCATTGAATTTTCTTAGCCGCTCATAGTTTTGTCTTCAATGGTCGCACTACCGCCCTAGCCGCAAATCTCACAGCACGTCACCCAAACTCTATTCTCCCATTCAGAAACGGAGGACATGCATCGGTCACCACCTCTAGGCAGAGAACGACGCTAGGCGCGGGGAAGCGCACGTCGCACCGCACTCCATACTTATGCCCCCCCTCCAAGCGTATCAAACGTCACCACCAGTAGTGACCAGTCCAAACAGCCTTCCGCTCCGCCCTGCAGGAGGCTGATCGCAGCCGCTTCCTGTCGCTCATCCGCCGCAAGCGAACATTTTCCTAAAGCAAGAGGGATCCACCGGCAGCAGATACGAGGGAGATGGCGAGTACGTACCTACGTTACCACGAGCATTCGCATACACGCATCACGAGGACGAGTAGGCCGGTCCTGAAACACAAGTGCGGATGGTCGACAGGCCTGCCACGAGCGCGCACTACCAGAATTAGAGTTTACGTAGCACGACAGCCGTCCACGCACGCCACTGTGGCTGCGAGTCAGCGTTGCCACAACACCATGTCGCTATCTTGCTCGGCACTTCAGGTACGTGACACTAGGTAGATGGAAATGCCATCTAGGGCTCGGGAGAACAACACGGAAATGCACCTAGCGCCTACCCTTGGGAAGATGAATCGTACGAGTCGACATGCTCCACTTGAGAGCCGCAACCCTTCAGGGTCTGATCATTGATGTGTGTGATCCACCGAGCCGCTTCGCATCCATCCACTATCGTCTCTTGACTCTTGACTACCTTGGCTCGCTGAAATTGTAGAATTAGGAAGCCGCCAGGGTACGCCTGACTGTGTCAGTCTCTCCGCTCTGTACTGCCGTTCGGGGGGGTCCCACTTCGTAGCGGAAACGTCGCTAAGGGGACTCAACGTAGAGCTGTCAAGCGGCAAGTAGATGTGATACATAGGGAAGTGGAAAACTGGTTACCGCTAATGTCACACTTGGTTTGCCTCATGCAGGTCATCGGGCATAACATTCCAGATTGGTGTCCTGGAGCGCTCATCTCCATCTCCTCGAGGAGAACACCACCGCCTAGAACCTTCGACATACTGTGTTGTGCCTTGTACATCTCGGATCGTACTGTCCGGTGGCGGTGATGTGCGTCGTATATCTCTCGGAGAATAGCGAGCGGTCGCGGCGATATGCAGGTCCAAGATTCATATCCCGTGTCGCCTATACCTCACTGCTACGAAAGCAGCTATATCTGCGACAACATCGTCTTTCTTACTGTGGGCTGTCACATACTCCGCCCTGACGCTTGCCATTTGGAAGCCTTGTAACAGCGGAGCGCCTTTGCTTGTTGTAGACCGTCGACTCAAACAGTATCCGTCTTCCGGCTCTATTCTCGGAACCAGTACTAGCCAATATTGTGACTGTGATGCGAGAAGTCAACTATAGGCTACGCCATGATAGGCGACATGGTGAGACGTTTCTATTAGCCTACCTGTCTATAGGTGGTATGCCATCGAAATCCTCCTAGACAAGGGAGAGGAGCTTCCCCGACGCGCAACATTGCACATCATCGCATATCACCCCGGTCCACGCGCCCACTAGCCCTCGCCACACTTGTACTATTTCCCTCACTCTTTCTTGATATACTTGTCAAAAATCTGACCAATCTCCTTGGCACTCTTCTTGGGATGCCGCTTCTGTCCACCCTCATAATCGACATAGGTAACGCCGAAGCGTGTTTCATAGCCTTCGGCCCACTCAAAGTTGCTGCAAGTACCTCGGTGTTAGTGGCTTAGTACGCTCAGACTAGGTCTGGTGATTTCGCGGTGCGTGCAAAACAACCGTGACGCGGCAAAAGAGAGGTAGATGTTGGAAAAGAGAGGATCGCGAGGATCGGCACGCCGTTGAAATGAACAAGGGGTCTGGTATAGAGAGGTCGGTTGATACAAGAAGAGTCAAGGTGGGAATAGTGGGCATTGGCGCTAATGAGTAGGGAGTGCGACGGAAAATAGAACTTCCGGCAAGAAGGAACGCCGAGGTATACAGTATAGGTTGGGGAAGTGATACGAGATCGTCATCAGGAACAAGAAAAAGAATGACAGGAGATGAGGGAACGAGTACGGTGAGAGGCAAAAACCAAGGGTGTACGTACTCCATGAGACTCCAAGCCGAATATCCACGAACATCCACGCCATCTTTCGTATGGGCATCCGCCAGCGCGCCGATATACCCACGGAAATATTCACACCTGAACTCGTCGTCGAGGAGATCCTTCAACGACAACTGACTCTCGCCCTTGACACTTGTCCCATTCTCTGTCACATAGAACGTCGGTCCCCCATACCTGTCTGAAAGCCACTTGATCAACTTTCTGAAGCCTTCAGGATTCGGGCGCAACCAAGGCGATTGTGTCTCTGGACCGATCCATACACCTTCCTTGTTTTGGTACAGGATATCGAGGTTACCAGCATGGTCATTGATGTCTGGCTCAGTTTCCTTGTGACGGACGTAGTTGGCACAGTAGTGGTTCATACCGTAGAAGTCATTGCTTCCCTTCACGAGAGCAATCTCCTCAGGTGTCCATTCCGGCAGTCTGCTACCAAGCTGTTTGCGCATAGAATCGGGATACTTGCCAAAGTATATTGCATCGCCGAACCACGAGATGGCGAACTCGATCTTACGGTTAGCAGCTTCCACGTCCTTGGGGTCATTTTCATCCCAGGGCACGGCCCAGTCGCCTGCAAGATGTCAGCTGATGTTCGCCTCTCCGTGTTGTCAGTACTTTGAAGTGATAAATTACTTCGAGAAATGATACGAGCGCTCGAACGATGAAGACAGCAGGATCTACAGAGTTTCTCGGAAGTTCACGGATGCACATGGACCTACATACCATTGAGGGTAATACCAATCTGACCGCCGTCCTTCGCTTTGAAGTCGTCCCTGTAAGCCTTGACCGCAGCTCCGTGGGCAATCAGCATGGCATGTCCCGCGATCCAGGGCTCTGTGGAACTGTCGCCCACCGCACTTTTGGACCGATCACTGGTGTGTCCTGGAGCAAACTGTCCGATGCTGTAGCCAAGGACTGCGCTGCACCACGGCTCATTGAAAGTGATCCATAGTTTCACCCGGTCCCCGAACGCTTTGAAGCATACGCGCGCGTAGTTCTCGAAGTCCTTTGAAAACTCCACCTTGTTTAAGAGTCCGCCATAGCGTTTGTCCAAGTTCTCAGGGAGGTCCCAGTGGAAAAGTGTGATCAGCGGCTCGATGCCAGCAGCGCGCAGGTCGTCCACAAACTTGACATAGTGTTGGATGCCTTTCTCATTTACGGGATCGTCGCGGCCGCCTAGGGGAATGATACGAGACCAGGAGAGCGAAAAGCGGTAAGACTTTGCGCCAGTCTTCTTGAGGAGCTCAATATCTTCAGCCGTGCGGTTGTACGAGTCGCAAGCCACGTCGCCATTCGTTCCTCCAGCAATCTTTCCGGGTATGCGACAGAAAGTGTCCCAGATGCTTTCCGCTCGTCCGTCTTGTTGAGGCGCACCCTCGATCTGGTAACTAAAATTCTGTTTTAGTGATGCTAGGAGATGATCTGCGTAGGCGAGATGTGGCGGGGGCGTAGAAGAAGTCAGGCAATACGAACCTCGCTGTCGCAAAGCCCCAAAGGAAATCCTTGGGTAAATACGAGTCTGTCATGGTGAGTTATTGAAGAGATGGTATTCTTCTCCAAATAAAGCAGAAGGTACAAGGAGAACAATGGAACTTGGGCGTCAAGCGTTCATATATGTGGGTGGAGTTGGACGGGCGGCGGAAAACGTCCCGTCGCGGCCGTCTCGACGCGACGAGGATAGGCCAAGACGGACGCGCCTTACGTAGACTGAGGCATAAGTGAACACAATAACCACCTTCTGTTGGCTAGAGGGTGATTGTTCCGTCTGTCCATGAACCCCCAAGACGCCATTATACCGACCACCCGGTTCAAGTCTCCTGAAAGACCGTTTTTACTAGAGTAGCTTCGGATGCTAGAGCTCCAGCTCGGTTCTGCCCATTGTAGCTGCAATGATGAAGGCGGTCGAAGGAGAAAGCGGGCCGTCGATACAAGTTGCCTTTAGCTACACAGAACGTGACTTGTTTACGAATATGCTGGGGAGAAGTGGGATGGGGCGGGGTCGTGGGGGTTTTCCCGGCAAGAACAGACGTGCCACCCCGTTCTAGCAACACAACCTCTTCCTCAAACTTACCTTTACATTTTCCATCGTCTCTAATTCGATGCGTCGGAACTCTATTTCACTGACGTCGGAAACGTTGCTGTCAACATCTTCGAGCTTGTTTCATTCTCTTTCAAGGCTAGCGTTAGCAAAGGAAACCATTCCCTTTTAGAAATTTCCGAAGGATCAGCCCACCATAGCCCGCCATGCTTCAACACCGTCCTCGGAACTGGCTCTCACTCGCAGCTTGGTGTCGGAAAGGGAAGGAATATATTAGGACGATGAGATGAGTCGGGGTTGAAATCCAGCAAAAGGCTATAAAGAGAACGGTCCATTCCTTCACAATGTTCACTACAACACTTCGTACCCTCCGAACGCCCGCCAAACGAGTTCACGTGTTTAAAATCGTTGCCGCAACCATGCAAACCCAGACCCAACCCCGGACTTCAAGGCGCGCAGGAGATATCTCGGATGCTTTTGCTTCGCTTTCCGGACAAGAGTTTAAGCCGCTTACGCCCGAGTATGCGGAATTGAAGGCGAGGTTAATCAAAGGCAATGAGGACGCAGTTCGACAGTCATGGAACCGATTGCTGGAGGACCTGCGGAAAGAAATACCACTCATTGTAGAGCAGGGCTCGAACGTAATCCCGCAGATTGATTTCAAAGACATCGACAATGCGCCCGAGAAGTTCAGCAAAGAGCTCAAGGAGCGCGGCGTAGCTGTTATTCGCGGTGTTGTGGGTGAGAAAGAGGCATTGGGGTGGAAGGAAGATTTGCGCGAGTACATCCGCCAGAACCCTCAGACAAAAGGTATGTCTTTAATTTCCATATACAAGAGGCAATTGCTGACTTTTACTTTAGCTTTTCCGGCGGAGAATCCTCAAGTCTTCGAGCTCTACTGGTCCCGTGTCCAACTCCTCGCGCGCGCACATCCCAACATGCTCAAAACGCAATCTTTCCTTATGTCATACTGGCATGCTGACCCTCAATCCCCCGTCTCAACCAGACATCCCATAAGCTACTGCGACCGTCTGCGCATGAGATTGCCTGGCGATGCGCGCTTCGCCCTCGGTCCACATGTTGACGGTGGAAGCGTAGAGCGGTGGGATGAGCGCGGATACGGACTCGGCAAAGTTTACGATAGCATTTGGAAGGGCAAGTGGGAAGAATTTGACCCCTGGGAGACTAGCTGCAGGCTACCCGTCGTCCCAGACCTACACCAGGGCGTAGGGTCTTGCACTGCGTTCCGCATGTTCCAAGGTTGGATGTCTCTTTCCACAACAGGACCTTCCGAGGGCACACTCCTTGTCAATCCGCTCTTCGCCAAGGCAACGGCGTATTACATGCTCCGTCCGTTCTTCAGTCCCAAACAGGGCGTTGAACCCGGTGCACAGACGGCTTCCGAAGCAGTTACCAGCTCGCTCGACTTCCTAGCCGCCGACAACTGGGAAATGGACACAGAGCAAACATCCTGGGTGCAAGGTGCAACCCCCGGTCACGGTCAAGAACTCTCTAGCCTCCTGCACCCACATCTCGCTCTTCAGGAAACCATGGTCCACATGCCAGTGGTTCGGCCAGGCGACTACGTAGCATGGCACTGCGACACCATCCATGCAGTTGACAAGATCCACGCTGGGAAGTCCGATTCTAGCGTCTTGTACATTCCTGCTAGCCCGATGACAGAGGATAATGCAAAGTACCTTGTTCGCCAGCGCGAGCAATTCGTTAATGGTATCCCGAGCCCGGATTTTGGTGGCGGTGTGGGCGAGAGCGAACATGTTGGGCGCATCAGGGTTGAGGATATGGAAGGTTTGGTTGGAGTGGAGGGATGCAGGGCTATGGGGCTGAAGGAATGGGACAGTGATGCTGAAGGTTTGACGCCTGGCGAAAGGGAGGTTCTAGATCGCGCGAACAAGGTGCTTGGGTTCTACGATTAGTTTATACAATGCAAAAATATTCAGTGCTTGAGCAAGGTGTTTTGTTCATTTGATGCTGGGGTTAGCGAGCAGTGACCCTGGGTATGTGTGGTGAAGTCGAAATTATCGTATCTATCGGTATATCCAGTATGGCGATATATGGAAATATCTGCGAGTTCAACCTCAATTGGGGTTTTAGTTGTGGACCCTGAATTCTTCTACAACGATAATCCTGTCGCCTGGGTTAAATTTAGTCAAGCTTTTTCAACAATAAGTATTTTCCTACCACCAAGTGGGTCTCAATCTGCCATTCTTTACGCCCAGGAGAAAAAAAAACTTCAATAGCGACAGCATGAAAACATATCTTAACACGACCGACGACAAAGAATAACGTACCCACTTCATTATTACTAGGTCAAATATAAAGGCGCAGGGTAGGGTGGATCTGAGACTTGGCTTTTACGCTTTATACGATATACGTTAGGAGACCTCGAGAAACAATCTACTTACTAACATAGTCCGAGTTAAGTAGACACACGGCTTGCTAATTAGGAGTATAAGGGTGCTAAGCTAAGACTAATGACCCTAATGACCATAGCAGTCAAATAAGGAGAAAAGAAAATGACGAATTTGACGTATGGCGGATTATCTTTTCTACTTGTGTACTTTTTTCTTCATGAGATGATCTTCACCAGTACATATACCAAAGCCACAGCAAAGAAAATGTCTGCCATAATAATTGCTTTCTTCGCAGAATCTCTACATCATCTTCAGCAACCAAACCCCTCCACCACGAAGCCACAAGAGTACAGTCGAACCCAGACTAATATGTAGGCGCAAAGCAAGATAATTTTCCACGGAAAGAGACCACGATATAAAAGACATTGTTGAAAAAGCTCATATCTAATTCCCAAAACGCCATCCATGAGCTTGGTGAAACATGTAACTGCCGACCGAACAAATCTTCCAAACTCTAGAGAGGCTTGTCCCATGATATCTTTCCCAACGCCTAAAATGCAATGCCCTCTGCCACGTTGAACGGTCTGTCCCCCACCATTAATCCCGCACCATACTCAGACTCCTTCCCTAAGAGAAGGCGTTCAAACGCTGATGCTCAGAATACGCCTCATCAATCTTGGCTAGGATGGGGGACTTCTGGTCTACACCACGTTAGCTCATGTTCTTTTCAATTTTCCCGTCTCCACCATGCGAGTTTGACTTACCTTCCTTCTGAAGCGTGGTTGTCTTCGCAGGAGCTTTTGCGCCCATCTGCGAGGATGGGGAGGATGAGGAGGATGGTTTCTTCGCAGGCATCGCACGGATAGCGTCTTCGATGTCGAGAAGACGCGGGCGCTTAGCTTCGGTATAGTAGGCGGAGGAAGCTGCGCGGATGTTCGCGACAACGGACTTGATGATGCGTGCCATGGCCGAGAGTACGGTATTCAGCCGAGTAGGTTGGCGGAGAGTATGTAATTTTATCGTGAATATGTTGGGGTGGAGTTGAGGTTAATGAGTGGAGAGGGTACCCACAACGACTGAAATATCGAACACCACGTGACATATGAATTGTAAAAACGTTCATTGGTCGGGGATATATAAGGGTAGGGGACGGAAGCAAACAAAAAGAGATATGATGAAGGGGGAATGACCACATTTACAAACCGAGACTATGCCCATCAAACAAAGTCGTTCACTGAAGCCTCCCATTCCAGCCCATAACTAAGCTATTGATATCATAACAGTCGTACTTCGTAAGAAAGAAGCGCGCGAAGGAATTTAGCTTATCGCTTCTCCGGTGGGTATCCGTATGTGGGCTGGCCTTGTAGAGGCTCGCCGATTCCCGAGCCATAACTCGGCGGCGCATTGTTACCGAACCCGATCTGGCCAGAAGGACCGGCAGACTGGTTTATAGGCGTACCGGTATTCTTCACACCGGACTGCATATCCTCTGAGTTGACGGCACCTCCATCGCCGCCTCCGACAATGACGGTTTGCTCGACGCCCTTCTTATCGCGCACTTTGCCGACGACCATGCCTTTGGCAACTGAAGTGATGATGGCTTTCCGCGAGACACCAGTAACGTCAATATAGACAAGGCCAACATTCTTGACACCGCCAGCAAGGTCGGCAGTCAGACTGCCAGCCTCGGTGCCGTACTTGTGTCCGATAGCGGCGGTTGCTGCCGCTCCCCCGTGTGTCAAGAGGTTCTTACCCGAATGTGCGATGCCATCGGCAACGGTGGAGAAAGCGATCATGGACTTATTGAGTAAACCGGGCTTGTAGTCGGGATTCGGCGTGCCATCGGGGAGGGTAGCCCTCGCGTTCCTCGGGCCTTTGCGCAGCGCACCTGCGGTAAAGTTCTGGGCGTGCTTTGAGAGTTGGCCTACAGTCTTTGCGGAAAAGCCCGCTACCCCGGTTGTGAGGGTGTTGATCTTACGGACGCGCTCATGGGTTGCGGGCTGGAACACCATGGGCTTATCGTTGGGCCTCGTCTTGTTTATAAACGACTCGGCGCCCGAAAGGAGCATGCTGCTGACGTAGCTAGAGCTCGTGACGATGAGGCGTGAGGCGGCGGCCGAGTTCTGCACCAGACTGGAGTTCTTGTAGGCGGGGTGGCGGGCCATGCCCAGGTAGTCCTCGGACAGCGGCTGGACCTTGATTCTCTTCCCATCGGCGGACACGACAATTTCGACGGGATCTTTGCCTGTGTTAGTAAGACATGACGAATGCAGCGCACGGGAAGGGGCTTACTCTTGGATCCAGGCTTCAGTTTGGGGTCCTCCTCGATCTGGGCGCCTTCTGCTAACTCGCCCACCACGCTGCCGTTGTCCTCGTCGACGAGCACAATCTCGCCATGGCGGCCATCGCCCACGTATCCCTCGCCCGGGCCGTAGTCGGCGGGGTTGTATGACTTTGCGGTGCCGCCTTTGGTGGACGACTGGGGAGCCTGCGCCCGCTCGAGGAAGGCGGTGCACTGGGCGAGGATGGTCTCAAAGGTGTCAATGTCTTCCTGCGTCACGCTGCCGGGACCCTTCTCGATCGGGGGGAACTCGATCCGCGTGAAGGCGCCGCTGTCGGGGCCGAGGTCCCATCGCGGGATGAGGTAGCTTTGCGGCGGCTGGTGGTAGATCTGGGTTGTCGCGGGCAGTGGGAGGTCAAGCTCGGGCGGGAGGTTGAGGTGCAGGTAGAAGTCCTCCTCGGGCGCTTCGTTCTGGCCGTGGACGTTGCTAAGGTTCGCGAAGGGCGAGTTGGTCGGCACCATCAACAGCGACAGTGTTTGCGCGCCTGATGGTGTGAGGGGCGATTCTTCGCCTTGCTGTATGTGGTAGGCGCGGATGCCCCCTATCGAGTAGAGCAGACGTGGGTCGCCGTGGCCGCTCATGTTGGTATTTGGGGGGGAGTGGGGGTTGCAAACTGAGGGGTGGATGCAGGAGAGAGATCGTAATTCCTATTCCTATGTTGTGCGCGTAGACAGATATGAAGGGAGTATGTGAATGCTAGGTGTGAAGAAATCGAGGACGTATCTGGAGCGAAATGCGACTGTAGTGACGGTGTTTTCAACTGCTCGCCGCCCCCGCTGAGAGCGGCAACCTGCGACTGCACATGTCGCGCGCTTAGCTACGTCAGTCACTGTCAGTGGGAGACCGCACAGCCACCATAGGGCACCGCCACAATGTGGCGCGGGCATGGCTCTGATTCGCCCGTTAACCGTTTCCCACCATCCCGCATCGGGTGTCGGTCATTCCCCACCATCCCGCATCGGGCGTCGGCCATTCCCCCACCATCCCGCATCGGGCGTCGGGCGTCGGTCATTCCGTCACCACTTTGTTCCGACGGAAGCATTCTGCCTTCCACATCATGTGCGTCTCCGACTTTTGGGCGCCATCGCCACTGTTCCCTTGTATCTAGTGACGTGGGGTTCGACTGTCTGCCCCGCCAAGGCACGTTATACTCCTGGCGGTGAACAACGCGCCGTTTGGTTTCCACACCGAATTTTCTCCTCTTTTTCTCCTCTGGGAACCGTGCAGATGTCTTCCCAATGGCCAGAACGCACTTCGCAGCCCACATGGTCTGCCAAGATACCTTTGTCGTCAACCCCACCTTGACCATCGTCTATCTCCTCTCTACCCTCAGGAACTAACATACAGCCGTGATGCTCTTCGCTGGAGTGCCTGGCTCTGGCCGCCTGCGGCGAGTCGGTCGAGCTTTACATGGCAATTTTCCCTCGTTGAACTTCATCACCCTGCACTATTGTTACTTTCTGCTGGCATGCCTCTTATCGAGTGTCATCTTCTGGGGTGCCTCGACGCCGGCGAGGAGTGTCAGCTACACCGATTCACTGTTCTTGACCGTTAGCGCCATGACTTTGGCGTGTGTATCCTACTGCTCTTACTCAACCATATGCTAACTCAGTACAGTGGTCTAAATACCGTCAATCTTTCATCTTTGAACACATTCCAGCAGTGGATGCTGCTCTTGCTCATCATGATTGGCTCGGCTGTTTTCGTCTCCGCCTTCGTAGTGCACGTGAGAAAGAGAGCTTTCGAGAAACGCTTCGCATACGTTGTGGCTAAGCGCCGAAGGAGATCGGAACGTGGTCATCTTAGAGGCGCCGAGTCATTCACCCGCCGAATATCGAGAAGCTTGACAAGATCTAGTGCTGGAGACGTCGAGCAGGACGTTGGTGGTCCTTATCAGCACGTTACTGAACCTTCTACTCAGACCACGACGGATAGTCCGACAGCAGACAGTAATTCCATTTCTGAGAAGATAGACTCATCCTCAGTACACAATCAACATGCCGCTGGCGCATCGATGCCTCTACCACAGACCCGTACCATCACCTATCGGAGTGAGGCCGGAGATGAAATAGAGATCAACCCGAGCTCAAGTCCAGAAACCCCGCCATCGCATATCACCTTTGGCCCCAACACCTATTTCCACGCCGACCGAGCGTTGTCTGGAGCTAATCACCATCGCTTCATCTCCATGCAGGGTGTGGGTGCTGATTCACATGCCACTGTTAGAAGACGGCCACCGACAGGAACATCACATTTAGCATCTGATGCTCAATTAGAGACTATGGAGTCATCCTCAAACCACTTGCCTTTCTCAAGCAGTGGCTTTCTCTCTCGTAACTCCAACTTTCACCACCTCTCAGAAGAGGAGCGCCAGAAGCTTGGCGGCTATGAATATCGCGCCATCTGCTTGCTCTCGTGGCTCGTTCCAGCTTATTTCATCTTATTCCAATTGTTCGGATGCTTAGGAATTGGGGCTTACGTTGCTATTAACAAACCTTCAGTGGCACGGGAAAATGGTCTCGATCCCTGGTGGGTGGGAAGCTTCAATGCTGTCAGCGCTTTCAACAACTCTGGAATGAGTCTCCTAGATGCCAACATGGTCGCTTTTCAAACCTCTATATACATGCTCATTACTATGGGATTCCTTATTCTGGCTGGCAACACTTGCTACCCTATCTTCCTCCGCCTGATTGTCTGGACGTTGCTTAAGCTCATCCCTGGTAACGAACGTTGGGACGGCCATCGAAAGACACTGCAATTTCTTCTCGACCATCCACGTCGCTGTTACACGAATCTCTTTCCTTCACGACATACATGGTGGCTCCTCGCTTGCGTAGTGTGCCTTAACGGCATCGATTGGGTGGCTTTTGAAATCCTCAACATCAGGAATGATGCCATCACATCACTCCCGCACGGTATCGAGGTCCTTGACGGTCTATTTCAAGCCCTTGCTGTCCGAAGTGGTGGCTTCTACGTCGTCCCTATACCTAGTGTCCGGGTCTCCCTCCAAGTTCTCTACGTTATCATGATGTACATCTCCGTCTACCCTGTCGTAATCACCATGCGCAACAGCAATGTCTACGAAGAGCGTAGTCTCGGTATCTACGCCAATGAAGAACAAAACTTTCCCTCCACACCTCAAGCCCTCGAATCGAAAACCAGCTTCTTTAGCACCCTTCGCCATACGATATCCGGCAACCATTCTCATGAACAAACACGTTCCTACTTCGTTCGCCAACAACTCCGCGCTCAACTCGCGCACGACCTTTGGTGGCTCGTCCTTGCCGTCTTTGTCATCATGATCATCGAAGGTTCCAATTTCGCACGCGATCCTACGACCTTCAGCGTCTTTAATGTTATATTCGAGACCGTATCCGCATACGGCTGTGTAGGTGTCTCCGTCGGCTTCCCTAACGAGGCTTATAGTTTTTCAGGGGGCTTAAGTACCCTAAGTAAGCTGGTGCTTTGCGCGGTGATGATTCGAGGGAGACATCGAGGGCTACCAGTGGCGATCGATAAGGCAGTCTTGTTACCAGGCGAGGGTGTTGACGGTGCTGAGGAGGAGGATGGTGAAATTCGGATGGAGAGGACTATTAGTCGGGGGGGGGGGGGGGGGGGGTTGAACTAATCCATAATCTTGTGGGTGAATGTTAAGCAAATCTTGCCCAGGCGCCAAGGCAAGAATACTCGTGCTCTTAGTCTCTTTCCGTCATTGATTGTGGGTGAACGGTAAACAGATCTTGCTCAACCGCCAAGACAAGAATGCTCGTGCTTCTAGTCTCTTCCCGTATTTAACCTCTCCCTACACTCTTTAACGCGCTCTCGAATCAGCCCCAACCTAAGTTGAGTGACAACATTGCCTTTTTTAATACTAACGCCGAATCCTAGAGAAGCATGGAATCTGCACACAATAACATAGGATCCCGTCAACGAGTGCGGGAAGTCACCCATCCACCCGGATTCAAAGAGATACCAAGTGTGACGTCGCAACCCGAGGACTTAGGTCGTCCCTCGTTCCTCACGACACTGCCCGCGGAAACTCGGAATCAAGTCTACGAGCTACTCTTTCAGCGAGAACTTCCAATCATACTCCCCAACGATGGCAAGGTGAAATACATGAAAGTCTCCGATGGCTTCAACAATGTACTGGGCTTCCTGGCGTCCTGTAAGCAAGTGTATTCCGAGGCTGGTAGTGTTCTGTACGCTAGAAACACTTTCAGGTTCGACCAAAAGCACAATTTCCAATACGGCCCGTTTCTCTACTCAGAAACATGGATATCTTCTATCGGATCCCGCATGGCGCTGCTCAAGAATGTTGTCATCAACTTCAATGTCATTCGATATATGGATAATCCCCCACGGTGTCAAAATTTCGACATATTACCGATACTACGGGCTATCTGGAACAAGACCGGCACACCTCTAAAGGTGACTTGCAAAGGCGCTAATCATTATCATTATGGCCGCCTAGTATACGCTAGAATTCTCTCGATCGATCCGAATGCTCTTACCGCTATCATTGATCATGTTGGCTCCAAAGACATTCTAGGCTGGAAATGCTGTGCGCAATTCCCTAGGCTGATGGACGAGGTTATCGTCAATTGGAATGGTAGACAGATCTTTTGTCGAAGCAAAAAGTTTCGAGGAGTGCCCTTCGATTACGTTTACGATATATCAGATCAGTACACAGTTTACCGACCTCACCACGCGGTCCATGACAAGGGGTTTGGGGGACTTCCTTGGCCTATTTACAATACCATCTGCAAGCACCTAGCGCCTAAGAGCCAGGATATCGTATTTGATCTCGACAAGACCCGGGTTGATGGGATAAACTTCAGCATCTATGGAGTGAGCAAGGCACTATGGAAGGACTTGGAGTACTTTTCATTCTCACGGTATATCTTACATTAACAATTTGAGATAGTTTCGCTAATTTTGACCCCTAGGACTCAGCAAATCATCATCCGAATGGCATCATTTGAGACGACTACATCATTCTCCGGCTTCGAGGCTTTGCGCGCATGTCTCAACCATGCCTTGTTCAAGAAGGTATTTGCAGGGAACCTGGGAAAGCCTATCACGATTATGATGCGCTTCGATCTCGAGTCTCTGCAGGATGTAGAACGCATCGAAGTCGACATCAAAAACTGTCTTCTTGCTACACGTGTTCTACCGCAGGATACCACCCTGTGTATCTCAACTTCGCAGAAAGACAATGCAACGGCCGTTGGATCCGAATCAACATGCACGTTGGGAGAGCTTCGACTTCAGACCCTTTGTCTCTTGACCGGCGTTTTGCCTAGGAGGATGGAATACCCGTGTCCCAAGATCATCATTGGTCACAAGGCTAAAGTTCTTCGGGTAGAGTACCCAGACGTACTACTCTCTATCGCGGGATTAGACCTAGAAGATGAGTGGAACTATTGGTACGTATAGCTACGATGTTTTTCTATACACCCAGGACATGACTAACAGTATTCCTTTAGCAACGAACGTACGGAGGAGATCAAGTCATTCTTAGTCCCTTTGATCATCGCGCGAGGCTGGCATTACTTGCAAGGCCCCACTGCAAATTACGGCAGTTCGTTGCTGGGCGTTTGGATGGCACTGAGGGATAATGATATGCGATATCCTAAGCTCGTTGCATATCAACATGCGCCGTAAGTAGCTCCTCTCCTTCCGAGTGCCTTTCGGATACTGGCGTGCTTCGTAGGGCTTTGGAGTTGCCCAATACAAGCATCTGAAGGCTCTAGATTACCGCCAGATCGCCGAGAAGTTGGTCGATCTTCAGATGGGTCGTCACGGATGGCATCGATGATAGGAGTGTGGTTTTGCCGGTACATAAATCCTGGGAAGTTTGATTTTTTGTCTATTTCCTCTATCCAATACCAGCGGTTGTTGGCGTTTGTTATTGAGTGAAAGTCTCGACGGCTGAGACGCCCCAATGGGTAGCATGGGTTTACCTGATATCTCGTCCGAAGTCCTAATCTACATGTATTTATCGAATTCTGCAATCTCGCGTGTACAGTCATTTGCCAAATCTCTCCCAACAATTCGCGCAGTCTTAAGCTGCAACTTTGAAGCATGTCACTATACTTTCTACCTAGCGTGGTCGCACCTTCTGCTTTTGGTCTGTTTGTTTACCTAGCACGTGCCGACTTCACTTTTACTCTGTCCCGCTTCGGTCTTCTCTTTCTCCCCTATACCACCCCCTCAACCTCAACTTCTAGCACATACCCCACACGCTATTTCTCAAGATTCTATCTAACATTGTCAAGCGCTGATTCACGAATTTTGGTGTCACTCTGCACTACCATCGAGTCCGAACCACAGGCATAGCGCCCACCTTCGAAAATCTCTAGGGCAATACGGAACACTCTCGAAGATTCGAAGAAAGAGGAGGATATTAAGGGCAAACTTAAACTAAGACTAGAGGCGAAAGGGGCCTTGAGAGTTACCGTGAAAGAGCTACTCGAACATCGACGCTCTACATGCCGGACCCCCACATTCAAAGACATACCAAAGGCGAGAGATTCGTAACATGATCGATGGTATACTCTTCGCTAGAGATAAGCCTGTGCTTATTCATAATCTGATTAAATGTTGTATTGCATACGGCGCAAAGATGAAGGACTCGATTAGGCACACCTTAGGATAGATACTCTACGAGGAGGTTTAAGAAGGCGTCATATGATACAACAGAAAAGATCGGGTCTTCAGACATCGAACTACCTCCACCTCCATATTGCCTTCTTCAAAAGTTAGCGTTGAGTGTTGGTTCTACCTTTGCTAGGATCTGGGAACATATAGTCATTCCGTAGCGACTGCAGTGGTAGCGGTGATGGCCAGGCCACAGTGCGACAAGTTTAGATAATTTTCGGTCACTCCACAATTACTGCAGGTACGGTCTATTTTGGAGCATGTCTCCCATAGTGTATCTTTCATGAATCGAGCTTCATTTAAAATCCTCCCCGCATCTATTGCGACACGGACAATTGATTGCGGAACTGTCAACCGTGAAGATCCACTGTCTATTATCCAGCTATCTCCCTCCAATGTGGACTGTCGAGAATACAGAAACTCTCAACAATTTACTCACCTCAATCGTTCTACAAGACTAACTCAATGTCAGAAGATATGCATACTCTACACGCCTGCTCCATGACATTTCGGTCACCCATCTTCCCCTAGGTGTCCGGAATCAACGTGATCTTTTCTGTTATGTCTCGTATCAATCAAAAAATTACGTGCATACATCTTTACAGATCATATACAATAGTGGATCCGTGCATACTGCGCCCGATTACCCTAAAGTACCTTTCAAGATCACAGACCATGGTAGATCCGTGCATACTGTGCCCTATTACCGCTAAGACGAAGTTGGCATGCTTCTACTTCTCTTGGACGAAGTCTGTAAGATGAGCTTGGAAATATCGAAAGACGGGATTCTAGTGGATTTGGAAACGCAAAGATTACATGGCATAAATGTCAATGTTCTCGGTGTTTGCCGTCAATTGCGCGGGACAGCAGAATTGCTTGCATTGCGCGATGTCCTGCACACGTTCAGAATGACCGAAACGGAGGCGCAAACCACATTTAATGACTTCAGAGCTTTGTTGGAATGGTGTGAATCGAGGATGCATGGGTTAACACTGCACTCATATCGGAAGGCAACGATTGAGTTGCGTTTTGAGCTTCAGACCAAGACTGACCCGAAAGAAGTTTGTGTCAACCTAAAACATCTTGTACGATTAACAGCAAGCGTAAGAGCAGAAACGGTGCTGAAATCCATTTATCCCAGTTTCGAATATCCATCGACAACCGAGGAGCGTGTATACCCACTGCAGCATAACGAGCAAGCCGTCTTTTTCCTCATCTCGGATTCCAGCTGCGAGTACCCTAGTTACCCCGAGACCCAATGTCCCGACATCCTTTTCTATCCTTTCGATCCCACCTTCAGACTTGAAGCTGTAGCGATGATTGATGGAAAGAATTCCAGAATGAGAGCGAGTTATTTAGGTGAGGACGAGATGAAGACCATGGGAGTTGAGGTATACAAGAAGCTTACAAGTGCGGGTATTCAGTGGCATTTGGTATATAAGCGTCGTGTTCATCGGGTTCTGTCAGGAATTTGTGAAATCCAAGTGCTTTGGATGAAACTGATGAAGAAGTGGTGGGGAGCTTGGGAACAGATATTTGGAGAATAGGGGGAGAGAGATTAATTGGATGATTAGGAAAATAGTGAGTAAGGTGAGATATCATAATGGCTGGTGAGAGATATCGAGGTTTATTGACATGTGTCTTCAAGGAACACATTCACGTCTATTCCCTCATTGAGTCTAGTTCATACAGTAGTGTCTTGGCGTTATGTCTTGCTTCCAGGAGCATCTGATTCGAATGGGCGGAGTTCCATCTACATACGGATATTGCTAATTGTTCTACTCGATCCTGAAAAGCGGTGGCAAATGCAGTTGATCTGCCAGTGGTCGAGGGGTTGATAGCTTGTTCGTGAATTTACCCTTTCTGTTCCAAAATCCCGGCGCGATTTTCCTCTATCAATTACCTGGAGCGTTCCGCACCTTCTTACTATTGCTGCACACCGATATTGTTTCCGCATCTTGCTCCTAGGCCTTTTTGTGACCTCTGGCACTGTCAAAGCTTTCCGACCTTCGTGTTGCGTTTCACTCTACTCATACAATACCCCGAGTCCATTATGACCCTGTCGATTTGAACAATATCGGCAATATATTTACTCAATTGGCCGGGAGGAGCTGAGATATCTCGATGCTATAATAGGAGTAGTTCGCCCTACCTTCTATTACATTAACCGAAATATCAAGTTCAATGCCTCGCCGTTATATCATGTTAATGTTCTTATACTGGTTTGACGCTCTAAGAAGTTGTCTAAAAAGCATATGTCATTACCACATATGATGATATACCAGTGCCATAGCCCCTTACCCGACGCCTCCCAAAGCTAAAAGGTATATAACGACATCCCCATAAAACCAACTTAGCTTTTACGCTGTCTATTAACTCTTCGCTCATCTAAGTCTTTGTTTCAACAACCAACACTTCGAAGCTATAACGAATTCCACACCAATGCTAGTCCCGGCTCTTGTGTATTCGAAAACTGCCCTCCCAGCACCTTTCCTATCGGTGTATCATCCTTGATTTGATAAAACTGCGTTTGTGAGGCAATAGCTTTTGTTGGTCGCCCGCCTATTGTCGTATTCCTTAATACTAACAGCGCGTCATCGAATCCAGATAGCTCCGAGGCTGTCTTGAAAGTGAAAGGGTAAAAAGGTGCACCCTCTGAGACCAGCCATCCCTGCGAACCTTCAGCTTGGATCCATTCATCGCCCTGTATGCTAGGTATGTCGACAGCTTTTGTTCGTGCAGTCCAGGTTTCGCAGTTGTCGGTGACGAGACGGCCGGAGCTAGAAAGGCAACCTTGTGGAGAACCAGTGGTGCTGTCTTTAACTTGGATAGTGCCGCGGATAGGTGTCGTCCAATCGTCTTGTTCCGGTGGAGGTATGGATACGACGGCCAGAGGAAGGAGAGCGAGCATGGGGAGTTTGCGAGTGCGCATTCTTGCTGGGCTTTTCTCCATGGTTCTTGGTCGAGGATTTGGGGTATCTGGACTTGGTGGCAAAGACTCGTTGTATGTATGTGGATGTTGCGGGGAGTTTGAAGATATAAAATCAATAGCGAGGTGGTGAGTAGGTGCATCTGCCTGTGCCCCAGAATAGCTCATTATGTCTTTCATTCGGTGGGATCCTTCGGCCCAATAATTACATAGATTTATTGTTGTCTCAGTCCAGTCTTGAAGATTCTGTTCCTCCCATGAGAGGAAGCAATTACGGTATAAGGATTGCGAAAATCGGTTCGGGATCTGAATGGCGACAGTGTAAGCAAGATCGCATGGAAGTAGTCATGGAAGTGCTGGTAGGATGAAGTAGTACCTATGTCCGTAGTATCCCAGTGTTTTCTGTAAAAATATCGATGAGTATTCTGTTTGTCTCCAATAGATGGCGAAGCTCACTCTCAATGCGGCTGATTCAAGAATAACTTGGTTGAGAAGGTTCCTTGTGGTCAGGCTGCAAGCGGAGTTAGAGTTTAGGGTTAATTTAAACATGTATAGATCCTGTGTCTTTGTCAAATAGCATACAACAGTTTAAAGCCTTGTCAATTAAATCGGAGATAAGACTTGTTCGGAAGTTGCGCTGTGTACGTGGTGGATTCTGCCTTCAAACATGCACGAAGTGTATGCAGTACACGCAGTAGTTTGCGAACTTCGCTAAATAGCAAATTATCCCAAATGGGGAACTACCCGAACCAAGGAGACACAACGAGTGCTGTGGCGTACTGCATGTGCACAGCCACTGTAAATCCGTGAAAGTGACTTGTAATAATTGGAGAACCGAGTGCGCGCTGGGATCAGCATGAGGTACGAAGGGGGTTGGACATCGGACATTTACCAGAGACTACGAGTGATTACTGCATTCGGCCATCCCCACTCTTGATTCCCTGAAAGATGGAGATGGAAGGCTTATGTTACCTACTGTCGATATCGAGAGGAACCGTGTAAATGTCGAATATTGTGAACTAGGAAACGATGTACTAGTTTCTGTTAGTGGGGTGTAAGTCTCTACATATATCACAGGGTCAATTCAGCAGGGTTTCGTATATTGACGCATTCTTGAATCGCGACTGCATTCTAATATTGTCAAGGGGAAGAAGTGTAAGGCTGACTCAAAGAATGGGGGAAGAAGATACACACTCTGCGGTACGCTAACGGCTGTTAAACCGCACATCTGACCTGTCTTTGTTTAGGTGGAGAAAGTAGGTGGTACCACCCATGATATATTCCGGAGCTTGGTTTACGAGGCAAGCAAAAACGCGTTAGATTGGTAGCTATCTCACCGACATAGCATACGGGTGGATAATAGATCTCCGACAACTTAGTACTACCGCCTATAGTATATGATCCCGTGCCATCTCTCAACGAACACCGACGATAGATAGGTGCTGCGCATTGTGCACCAGACTTCGTTCTTAAACATTATACTATAGTACTCATAAAGACGCTCCGCACTCATGGTGATGGTCAGTTGTTTCAGGATTATCTTAATCGAAAACCCTAACTTCATGCAAAATAAACAAACACTCGAATCGTACAGTCAGAAGATCTGCAAGACCCGACTCTAGGGGCCAAAAATGCACTGCCATCTTCGAATTATAGTTCGCCGCTGTCAGAATAAAGATCTTGGAACCTCACCATCTCCGAGGTACCGCAACCATGGAGCCAGACTCGGAGATGCCCCGCAGTGACTCGGGCCATTGTTGGCTTTAAATGGGGCGATCTATCGTGTCGGAATGAATTTTTGCTTCAAACCCTAGGCAACTTATGACTCGTCCAAGTTGTCGTAAATTACACGTCTGCGAATGTTTGTACATGGCTGCTTTCAGCAGGCTTACAGTTTACACACTCTGTAAGGGAGATCGACAATGTATCGTATTAATTGTTTGCTCGGGGATTATCAACTGCATTCATGTGTCATGATGGCACACATTCTCTCCGCCTTGTGCTTATTTTAGTCCTAAGGCACTTCACTTGTGGGTCGTGCAAAAGCTAAACTTCATTTGGGGAAATCGGACGATGGTTTGAAATCTCCCTGAACCATATAGTCGGATAGGATCCCTACATCCCACCTCCAACATGCAAGCCTTTTTCTCCCCGAACATTTCAATTCTCTATGATAGGTTTCAGAACCGATACCATTAGGGGTACGCCAAACTAGGAAGAGAATAGCAGTAAGGATACATAGGTCGTAAGCGACGGGGACCAAGAACACTGGAGCCATGTAATCCCGCATTCCCTGTTAAGTAAGCATTTGGGACCCGATGGAGAAGGAGAGTAGCACAGCCATGATAGAACTCGGTCGGAGGATCTTGAAGTCAATGAAGCTTATTGAAGGAATCCTACCTTACGATCAAACCCAAATTAGTCGGCTGCTGCTCTACAGAAAATACTAAGAAGGCTACAGCGTTCTGCTAGCGACTGCGTTTTCAACTTCGAAATTAAAAAAGATACTCTAGATTCCAAAGCGACAAAGGGCCTATGAATACCATGATATGGACTCGTTGTACAATACTACGTGGTATATAGTGTTCCGCTATCGGTTCTTCTTGAAGATGTTAGCGGCTTATATGTGGACCCATTATTCAAGTACTATATCTTCCCCTTGGTGCCAAGAACATTCGTGGTCGAAGCCAGGGTTAGCACTGCGCCCTGCTCAAATGGCCAGCGCTAACATTTCCGATTTATTTAAGAAGAGCACCAATAAGCATGTGCCAGGCCTGAGACAACGTTAGCGCTAGCAATCGGGGCAGAGGAGGCATGTGAATGCCTTTCAAGGAAAATCGCTCGTTGTTGTTTCGGACTTAATGATTGATAGGCCGGCGTCGTCCACAGCCGTTACAAGCTGGTCGTCTAGATGGATTTTCATGATGTTGGTCGGTACAACCAATTGATAGGCCTGTAGGTATGCACTCTAGACTGACCAGTGCACAAAAGGCAAGTTTTTAGGTCTTGCATTATAAGTTTTATTATACTAGAGCCGGTACCGATCGGATACTGCACCATACCTATCCGATATCCTGGTTCCTGAACTAGAATGTGAAGTGCCTTGAACACGATTGAAAATCTCAAAATCGTCTTAAACTGTGGATTTAAGTCTATACACAATCATATCTACCATAACGCAATTAATATTATAGCTCGATACCGAGAACTGCAGACCGCAAGTTTGAATCATATCGGCATGATCAAAACTTGAAGGATCGAAAGATCAAACACCCGTGGGCTTAATAGAAGGTAATGGTATTGTTGATAAGTAGAAGCGAGCAAGTCTCTCACTAGCTTTTCTACAAGGAACATTGAGGCCGATATTATAAGATTGCTGGTTCAGCGCCGGCACCCTCGCCTCCTCTCCTATCGTATCGTCGGCCTGCTAACAACTCTGTGTATCTTATATTTCCTATTACACATAAAGAACTTATTAAACCCTATCTAAAAGAATGTAAGCATGAATGGCACGTATTAACCTATATATTTGCGTTCCTAACTAGTAAAGGAAAGGTCGAATCAATCTGCTTTAGGCTGGCGCATACGATAGATTAAGGGCAGCTTGCGATAACTAGACTAGAAGGTAAAGTAATTTTAGTAAGGGAACTACTATACAGATTAGAGTTAGTAGAAGAAATTAAATGTGTAAATGCACGATCTTCTCATTGCATCTAATGCTCAAGTCTAGTTAATCTTACTTGCGCTCTAGGCGACTGCGATTACGGCCGACTTCGTTTAAGTGCGGAAGCCCTTCACTAGTAACATTACAAGGCTATATCGAACTACGAGACTTGTGCTTTAACATGTGCTTGATTTTATACATGGACAATTACATTGCTTTTAACTCGACTAATACGCGGGATTTCAAGTTAAGATAGCATTACTGCTAGTAACGAACCCTTAGCTTTCTTTACTCTAAATAACCCCCTTCATTGCTACGTGAAAACTACAGGTACCTACAAACGCTGTGTACACTAACAACACTATAACACCGCGCTCACCCATATCACCACCCTCTAGCTCAAATTACAATTACCCCGCACTCGAATTCCCTATAAATACCTTCTAAAACCCTAAACTATCAATAAACAGGCATAACAGAACTGGATCTACGACCGATGTGGCACATTGCATCGTCTATAGGGATCGAGTTCGAGCCAGGCAATTATGGAAGCCGGTCAAAAGAATTGACCGGTCACACTAGTCTGGGTTGAAAATCCTCCGCCTGTGGGTCTACAGATAACTCGTTAGACGGGTTTCTGGTCAATGGTGTCGTTGATTCTTTTTGCAATTTTTTTGTTTTGAAATTTTATTTTGTTTTTACCACCTACGTCATGCATATATGTTCATCTCTCTCTTTTACATTCTGTATGGAACTAATACGACAGGTAGACGTTAGGCTAATATGCCATTCTCAAGCAGAGCAGAAGAGCGAAAAATAAAGTAGTCATTCGGTGTCTATGGACTACACACTAACCCCTAGATATCTATCCTAACGCACCTGTATCGCGCATATAGTGATGTTAATTACACCGTGCCCTGATGATGTGGACGAATAAGACATGCAGACAAGAGAGCGCATACTAATGGATATGACTCTCCAGTCCGGCAGATGCTCCCCCAGCCCACACGTCCAGCACAATTAAAAGCCGTTCATGAACTCTTCCAATTCATCGTCGTAGTCATCAGTATCATCCCACTCCTCGGGGTAGTCATCAAGATGACTTACGACATGGTCAATCTCACAGTCCTGACATTCATCGGTTTCATACTACGAGTCTCCGCCCAGCAAATGCTCAATCGCACCCTGCACATTGCCACCGCTCCTCCGCAATGCCGCAACATTCCTCTCGAATTCATAAAAGCCCATCTCATTCAACTGCCTAAGCTGCGACTCGTACACTTCCTCCGGCGGACGGTTATCTTGAGGCGGGGGAGCGCCAAAGCCACCTCCAGGACCGAATAGCGAGGCGAAGGGATTTGCGGGAGACGGACTAGATGTGCCGGTCGCATTGGACGGGGGCTGGCCGAAAGCGCCGAAGGGTGAAGCACCGGCGTTGGGGTTTTGCATCCCGTTCATCATCTGCATGGCATTACGCAAAGCTTCTGGGTTTTGCATGAGATTGCGGGCCATGTCGGCCATGGGGTTGGGTTGTTGCTCGCCGGCAGCGCCTGTCGGAGGTGGTCCGAAGAGGTTAGCGAAGGGGTTCGCTGGCGATGGTGATGCAGTGTTACTTTGTGTGCTGTCTGCATTGGGCGTCGAAGTATTCGCATCTGTGTCGGCTGTGCTAGGGGTGTTCTGTGTTTGTGGAGGAGCAAATGGATTTGCACCACCTGGACCGAACAGACTCGCGAAAGGGTTGGCTCCGGCTGCGGCTCCGGCTCCGGCTCCGGCGCCTGCACCTGCACCAAGTAGACCTGCCAATGGATCTTGGGGCGCTGAGCCCGTGGGAGGCTGGTTTTGCGTGCCAGTTTGGTCCTGCGGGGTTGTGTTCGTAGCGCCTGGCATGGGGAAACTTGAGCCGCCACCGCGACTACCTCTCATGGCTTGCTCCATCTGCATCTGCATGCGCATCATTTCCGGGCTGAACATCATCCTGCGCATCTCTGGGTTACGTAGCATCTCTTGGACCATGGGGTAGTTACGGATCATGGGGCTATTCTGCATCATTTCTATAACAGCGGGATTTTCCATGGCCTCGTTCATCTGCTGGAGGAAGTTGGGATCGTCCATCATCTGGAGCAGTTGCTCTTGGTTGGGAGGCGGGCCCATCTGCATTCCGTTAATGATCCAGTCCGGAGTTGGTAATTTGATCTGGACTCACCCCTCCATCTGCGCCAAACATGTCTGCGCTCGGGAGCCCGTGGAAGCCGGCGTATCGCGCACCGGTCAGACCCGCAAGAGGATTGTTTCCCGTGCCTGCCGCAATGTTCGTGGGCACCTGAGACGCCGCAGCAGCACCTCCGCTCGCTGCGGTCGCGCCCTGGTTTGCCGGGTTCTGACGCGCGTTACTCGCAGCGCCCTTGACCAGATGTATCGTGTGTCCATCCTTGAGCTTGACGCCACCAAGTGTGTCGTGGTCCTTGAGTACGCGACCGGAGTAGATCAGCCGCTGGCGCTCGGCGGGGATGTCTGCGTATTCGGGAGTGGAGAGCTTCGTCTTGAGGTCGGCAACGGTCGTGGTGGAGGGCAGCGTTATGACGTGCTTCTGATCGTTCGCAGCCTTCACGTTGAAGGTGAACTGTGTCTCTTCGGCGGACGGGGCGGCGTCGTCGGCCATGATGTGTGGTGATGGTGGTGTGGATATAGTGCGATCTCGCAGCGACCGTCAGAGTTGGTGGGAGGGTGGAGGTCGGACGAGTGACGTAGCAATAAGTGATGTGGATGATGGGTGGTCGATGAATGCGGACAAGGGCGTACAAGGGTAGGGAAGGAGAAGAAATGGTGCGGAGGTTGATTGCTGAGGTTTGGTGAGGGCGCTGGACGCGGTTGGAAGGCGACAGAAGAACACCCACGTGAGGACGTCACTGCCGCGCCACCTGTGGCTAGTGCAGGCAGCCGCGATCGAGCGGGTGGGGTGCTTACTCATCGGGAAACTGGGGTAAGAGATGCCGAGGTGACTTGAGACCGACACCCGGTATCTAGCTTAAAGCTACTCGCATGGCCGTAATGCCTTCACTCGGACTACTATTCTTCGATCCAGGTTGAGAATTGTACATTAAGACCAGCAACACGCATACTGTCGCATTGTTCCACTTTCCACTTCTACATCATGAAGGCCATAGAGATCAAGGAATATGTCAAGGTACTCACATCCCCAACTCTCCTCCCGTCTCATCTCATCTCACTCCCTCTTTAGGGCCCCGAGGACCTCAAAGTTACCTCTCACCCCATTCCCACCCCTACGTCCAGCGAATATCTCATCGCTATCCACGCCTCGGCAACAAACTTCTTCGACTTGCTCCAGATTCGCGGCAAATACCAGCACCAACCCGCCTTTCCATGGATCGCCGGCTCCGAGTTCTCTGGCGTCGTTCTCAAAGCTCCCACCAGCGGCTCTCCCAAATACAAAGTTGGCGATAAAGTCTTTGGCGCGAGCCAAGGCGGCTATGCCACACACATCGTGTCCCCAGAAAAGAGTCTACGACCTGTACCTGAGGGATGGAGTTTCCTGGATGCGGCGGGCGTGTTTGTGACGGGGCCGACTAGCTATGCGGGCCTAGTGGTGCGCGCGGGAATTAAGGCGGGAGATTGGGTGCTGGTGCATGCTGCAGCTGGCGGTGTTGGACTGGCTGCTGTGCAGATCGCGAAGGCGTATGGGGCGACTGTCATCGCGACCGCAGGGACGCAGCATAAGATGGACGTTGCAAAGTCCTTCGGCGCTGACTATGCCATCGACTACCGGCAATCAGACTGGCCGGAGCAGGTCAAGAAACTCACGCCCAAGGGCCGTGGCGTAGACATCGTGTACGATCCCGTTGGTCTGGTCGCTCAGTCCATGAAGTGCACGGCGTGGAACGGTCGTCTCCTTGTTATCGGTTTTGCGGCGGGCGAAATTGAGAAGATTGCGACGAACCGCGTGCTTTTGAAGAACGTGAGTGTGATCGGCTTGCACTGGGGCATGTATGCGACCATGGAGCCGGAGATGGTAGAGGAGGTGTGGGACGGATTGTATAAGCTTATGAACGAGGGGAAATATAGGGGAACCGTGTTTACCGACCAGGAGTATGTGGGACTGGAGAGTGTACCGGCTGCATTGAAGGCACTTGGTGGTAGGGATAGTTGGGGGAAGGTGGTCGTTAAGGTGCCGCAGGATGGGCAGAGTAAGATCTAGGCACTTCATTCAAGGTGATGTGTCAATATTGACGATTGAGCCCATCGCTACTTTTGATCCCAGCATCTACTAGCAGGCGCTTCTTTCAAGGAAACCATAAACCTTCTTAGATCCCAATAATCATTCGCAAAAGACGAGACGTGAACATTTGAATATGTTTTATTATGATGATGATGACACAGAAATATCCAGATGCAACTCCAGACTTAGACCAGTCCCCCCAAAAGCCTGACTTCCCGTAGCCAAAAGCCAGTACCAAAGTGTAGACTGAGAAAACGATGTCATAAATCATGCCGAATTTATCAGGCGCTCGAAAGATCGACTCCAACAACACCGGCAAATGCATAATCTTCCGAGGCGCCTCGCTGAACAAGACTCGAAACCCAGCCAATTGTTTCCAAAGGTAGATGTGGAGGTTCCTGTGGACAGGACCGCGTCACATACCCAAACGAGATGTGATACTTACCCACTTACCCTTGCGCGTAGAGTCGGACATGATAGGCTCCGTTGCGCAAGCCGTTGGTAATGGATGCCCGCAAAACTATGCGAGACGTGTTGTTTGCCATTGAGCCCACTGCTCTTCCGTTCCTCCAAACAATCCAACACAACAATACATGGCTTAACGGATGGTCCTCTGCTTGACAGCGCTGGCCTTGGCCGACGCCGCACCAGCAGCAGCGATGGAAGGCTGGCCGGGCTTCTTCTCAAAGATCTTCCAGAACTTGAGCGACTCATCAGCGGCAGCAGTGGCGAGCATTTGACCGTCAGGGCTAAGGCAGCTGTGCAAGACACGAGACTCGTGAGCCGGGACCTCCATGTTCTTCACACCGGTAGGGTAGCTCCAGATGCTGAGCGAGTTGTCGGGGAAACCGCCGGTGCTGACAATCTCCTTGTAGTGAGTGCTCCATCGCAGGCTGGTAACCTGGGAGTCGGTAGGGATGTGGTTGATGCGAGCACCGGTGGTGGTGTTCCAGAAGTAGATCTGGCGATCGTTTGAGCCACCTCCAGTAGCGAGGAGGTTGGACTGCCATGGGCACCAGGATACGGCCTTGACGGCGGCACGGTGGTTGGTCTTGGTGAACTTGGGAGCAGCGAGAGAGCGGGCATCCCAGATGGAGACCAAGTTGTCGTTGGCGCCAGTAGCAAGCTGAGCGCCATCAGCGCGCCACTCAAGACCACAAACTTCGCCAGTGTGAGAGACAAGCTCGGCGACCTTGTGCTGAGCAATGCGAACATCGTGGTTGTAGACGAGACCAGAGCGAGCGCCGGTCGAGAGAATGTGCTTGTTCCATCCCATGACACCGACGCGGGTCTCGTGGCCGAACATGCTTCGCAGCTTAGTACCCTCTTCGACGTCCCAGATCTGGACCTCGCCAGAGCCAAGACCGACACCAACGTATGCACCATCGCCTGACCATTTGACAGACGAGATGTAGGTGTCGGAAGCGCACTCGAGGAGAGACGAGACGGTACCGGACTCGGCAGACCAGACATAGACGGAGCGCTCGAGACCAATGGCGACCTGGTTGCCAGAGGACCAGTCGAGAAGGTTCAGGTAGTAGTCGTCGACCAGACCAGGAGCATCCAAGACCCGCTCGGGTGCTGATGGAATGCGACGACGGCTCTGGGCATTGACGGTGCTGACAGCCTTGAGGGGACGGTTGTACTGAGATCGAAGGTCGATAGGCTTCGAGGACTCTGGAGGAGCAGGCTTGAAAGCGAGAATGCGGGTGTTGAGGCTCACGCCGCATGCATCAGCCAGCGACGACTGGTATGCTGTTGTGTCTGGGGCAGGCTTGGATGTTGACCGATCCTCGTCATCATCGTCGAGTGTGAGACCCTCAAGGGAAAGGCCGACATCATCGTCGGAACCTCGGCCGCCGATGTCGAATGCGCTCGCAGCATTCGCCAAGACGGTTGAGCCTTCGCCGGTAGAGCTAGACTTGGGGCGCTTCTCGAGGTCGACCTTGGCTGTGCTGGCATTGGAGATGGCATCGCTGGCCGTCCGGTTGGGGATGAAGCGGTCGGCAGAGTTGTATGCGATGCGGGTCTTGGTTGGCCGTGATCGGATGGTGGTGTCCTTCTTTGGCTTTGCAGGGGCCTTGGTGGGCTTGGTGGGCTTGGTAGTCTTGCTGACCTTGGTGACCTTGGTAGGCTTGATCTTGGTGGCGGCGGCGGCGGCGGCGGCGGTAGCGGTGGCTGTGTTTCCCGTACCCGTCAGCGTCCACTCCGACACGCCAAGATCTAACCGCCTGGGCGAGTTTACGCGGGCGATGTTCGATTTGGGTGAGTCGCGGGCGGCCTTTGTGACGGAACGCTGAAGACGGGCCATGAAACTGTTTCCATGGATAGACTCGTGCGCCTGCGCATCGGGAGTCTGGGTGCGCGAGGTGTGGGGAGAGGGCGTCAGTGGCATCCGACCGCCAGCGGTGCGGGTGGAGAAGACCGACGAGCGGTTCTTGACCGGGGTCAAGACGGCTGGGCTGGCCATGACTACTGCGACTGACTCTTACTAGGATGGGTTAGCCAAGCTATCCATGAGGGCAGATGTGGGGCTAAGATGAGATGGGATGGGAGGGCGTACAGTATGGTGTTCTGGTATACTGCTAAAAGGTGAAATATTTGTATGATACAGTGGTGTAATCAATGCTGAGGTATTGATTGGAAATGGGCTCCAGGGTTTTTGCAAGATGCGGAGATACAAGCGTAGAGGGAGGTGAGGAGAGATGGTGGTGGGAGAAGCTGAAGGGCAGGCTCGTGGCGGGTTAAATATCCTGTGTTTACTAACTTCCGTCGACGAGGCAACGGAGGCAGGGGCCACCCAGCGCCGATGACTTCACGCGCCTACCACTTTCGGAAAATAGTTCGGCCGCCGGGATTCTGCCGCCATCCTTCGCTCACCGCCCGGCCTGTCACCAACACACCTCTCAGCCCCGTCCAAGGGAGCACAATCACGGTTTGACTCACTCTCCCTCTCACTCCCCCTCCAGCGCTTCTACGCACCCTCGCTTTATTTCCAATCTTTCAAAAAGTGATATTGATCGGACCTGCACCGGTGCATGCCAGCAGCGTCTCTGTAGTACCCTGGTAGGATCACGCATCTTGGAAGCCCATTGGAGTCAGGACGGTTGGACCCGCCTCGGCCCTCACGACGTTGTGACATTGCTGTATCCACTCGCATAACATCGCGCTCCAAACGAGCCCAATGGCGCAGCCACAGCTCACTGCTACTCCTTCGTTATTCGCAGGCAGTGCGGGCAATGTGCCTGGTGCCGCCAACTACACACCCACACACTCCGCTGCGACCACCACCCCGACCACGGCCAGCTCTGGAGGCAATACATTCCTCATGACTGCAAGCCCCGTACGCAACCGCAAATCCACGTCTGAGGGCTATCGGCCAAGACTCATCTCCACCGTCGGGGCGAAGCCGGCGTGTCTCGTCAATGCCTCAGTCACCTACGTCGGCGACGACAAGATCTATGCGTTTGGCGGATTTGACCAGTTCACTGACGAAGGTAGGTACTACTGACGCGCGTAGCATGCGTCGCTGACCCCCACAGTCTACAATCATGTGCTCCGCTTGAACCTCGCGACTCGCCAGTGGAACCTCGTCGACAACTATGGCGATATACCCGGCGTGCGGATGGGTCATACGGCCTGCCTGTGGGGAGGTGACAAGCTTCTCGTCTTTGGCGGCGAGAATGAACATCGCCAGCACCTCTCCGACATCGTCATCTTTGACCTCAAGACTTCGCATTGGAGGCAGCCCGAAACACACGGATTCACCCCACGCGGGAGAGCCCGCCACTCGGCCGTAATATACGACGACAAACTCTACATCAGTGGGGGGCAGACGGGCCACGACACTGTATTGGACGACATTTGCTTCTTGGATCTCAAGACATGGACGTGGTCTCGTTCGTGGAAGTTCGTCCCTCGTTATGACCACGCCAGCTGGATCTGGAATGGCCGTATCTGGATCTTTGGCGGCATCAATGAAGACATGGAGAAGAATAACGAGATCTGGTGGCTGGATCTTCGCGGTAGCCCCGGCTTCGAGTCAGCAATGACATACGGGTCCGGTGACCGCCAATTGGTCACTGCACGACATCGCTTTCCCGCTCTTTCCTCGGGACCGCAGCTTGCCACTGGCAGCACTGGCTATACCGCCAATTCCAGTGTGCAGTCCTATCCCAGCGTCTTGTCGTCTAGGCTACCAGCAATTGCTCCCGGCTCAATCTCCTCGTTGAAATTCCACTCCAGCCCAAACCTACCTTCGCAGGCCTCGGGCATGCATTTCCATGCCTTTTCTTCGGGTTGCATGCTTGATTTTGTCACGCCGGCAGAACTCAGTTGCGAAACAAGTTTGTCCAGCCTCGAGCTTGACACCCTGCGTTGGCAAAAGCTGGCAGATGGGAAGGAGCTTTACAACCCCAACTTCCGCTGGCACTATTGCACTATGAACACTGAGGGGACACACGCTTGGCTCTTGGGAAGTCCAGCTGAAGCAGCAGCCGACGGGAATGGCGTAAGCCCTGGTGAGTATCTGAGCGATGTTCTTGCTATCGACCTGCGCAAGTACGGTATCCCTGGGAACGACCTGGCCATGGACCCGCGATCCAAGCTTCCTTCTTCCGACGCCAACGTATCCTCCCATCTAACGGGAATTGGTGCCGACTTGTCAGCAACTTTCGATAGACCGCCAGAGACAGGCAGCGGCGCCGATTTCATCATCACCGCCGAGCCCGATGATATGGACTATGAGACGTCCCCGACCTCTAGCCTGGACACGGCAGCTACCGCGGAGCCTTCCCATGCCGTCTCACGACCCATTCATGTGCACCGGCTAATCCTACACGCTCGATGGCCACATTTCGCTCGCCTTTGGAGTGCACAGATGGTGGAATTCCACACGAAGAAGATGCACATCCCCGAGCCTTATTCGGCGGTCCGTGCGTTCTTGTACTACCTCTACACCGATAGCATTGCCCCACACCCCACCCACGGCCCTTCACTTAGCGACGTTGCGGGTATGCTCGTCATGTCCAATATCTACGACATGCCACGTCTCCAACTTCTCTGTGTCACGCGCCTGGGCCGAGAGCTTGACATCGAACATGCTGCCATCATCTGGGAGCGTGCAGCCACCGCTAACGAGGAGTGGCTTAAGAAACGCGCAGCTACCTTCTGTCTGCAAAATTGGGGACGTGTCGTCCGCACTGCAGGATTCAGGGCCTTGTGCCCTCACAGTCTCATCGAATTGTGCTCCGAATCTGACACGGATGCTAGGGTCGTCAGTGGCGAGGAGCTCGAGTTGATGGGGCAGCTACGACCATATGCCGCGGGAAATCGCAAGCGGAGCCTCGGCAGTGCCGGCGTTCTGGCTTCTGGGGAGGATGATATTGACGAAGAGGGCGAAGACGACGGCATGGATGTGAATTAAGATGAAACGACTATCTACGACATGGCTGCATTTCTTTCGGCGCATTTTAGCTTGGATATCACTTGGGTAGGCATCTTGGATTTCTTGACGATGTACTGGCCACCTAGGGTGTGTCTGGACGAAAACGAAAAAGCATGATAGTTTTACGAGCGTGAGCATTGTATGGGCGTCGTTTTGGTACTTTGGGCATAGCTTGCAATAGGTCGAGCTGATGAATTGACGAATACATAGCATTTAGTAGGACATGGGGTTAAATCATATATAAATACTTACGCCGTCATTTGCTCTTTACGGAAAAAATTGGAAAATTCGAAGAGGTTGGATGGATCTTGCTCATTCGTTTCCCATTAACTAACTATGAACACCACTGCCGGGGCGAGCTCAGGCATGACAATGGACTATAGAAAATTGAATCTCGGCCAAGTGAAGCGAAATAGAGAAGTAGGAACAGGTAGGAAAAAGTACTAGACCGGGCGATCTTGCTGCCCAGAGACTAACCCATCCACAACGAAAACCAAGCAAGCCTATTCTATCTCATCTCCTCCCGTATCGCTTAAAGTGAACCGTAACCCGCCCACCAAATCATGAGTGATGCCTGCCAACAAAAGAGACACGTAGATTCATGGTTCATTCATCTCTCTCATAAGCGATCATTCCATCCGTTGTCTGTAAATCTCATCCAGCCCGTCCACTCAATATCCACGGCCGTCGTTCCCAGAACCCGTCCTTGATGATGTCGACGTGGTCGATCACGACGCGGGCTTTCGTGCGCTTCTTCCTGTCTTTATCCTTTTGTGTTCTGCTCATCTGGGCCGGTCGGCCATCGGTCCCGGCCGCCCAGCCGCCATCTTCTTCCATTTGGCTCTTCACTTTCGTCTTGATCTTATCCTTCTTGGACTTTGTTTTAGTTTTGGAGGACTGAGTGGGAGGTAGTGAGGGCGGACTCAACGGTGGATGGGAATGTAACCCTCCAGGATGTCCATAGGATTTCGAGTGCGCGTGCGAAGGCGTCGACGTTGCTGTCGACGCCCAGTCGAAATTCGTAAATCCACCCCTGTTCCTTGGCGTGTCTATGCCGTTCGGTGGCGGTGATACGGGGACTTGGAAGTATGACGACGGCGGCGTGGAGTGCATGCGTGATTGCGAGCATGTTCTCCTTCGTGCCGATCGCGGGGGTGGAGACATGGGGATCACGGGATTCACAATCATACCCTCGATGTTTACGTCCTCGGGGTTGGGCTCAGTCACCATTTCATTATCGGCGCCGATGCGCATGTGCTCTCGTGTGGGTGAGGCACTCCATTCCTGGGGCACGCATCCCATGACTGCGCCGCGCGTGTAGGCTGCCCAGTCATCGGGCGGAGAGGGCATTTCTTTCATTGATGGTAAGGGCTGTGGTGGAGTTTTGGGACCTCGATCGTTATCTCGGATTGGATCTCGGCCGAGAATCAGAGCGGATACACCGGCGTTCTCTTTTTCTTCGGCTTTGAACATCGAGTGAGATTTGTGAGCGGGAAGAGACAGTTTCCGCGGCGCGGCGTTGACGGGAATCGAGGAGATGCGGAGAGGAATTTGGGGCGGGGCGAAATTGAGAATGGACATACTAGGGCTGCGTTTGGGTGTTGGTTTGGTGGATGATGAAGCAGCAGTAGTAAAAGGGCGCGAGAAAGATGGCGAGGCCGAATGAGCAATGGGCTTCTTAGCATGCTTGGAAGTTGAACTCGTACACGTGGGTATCGAGTCAGGAATCGGTCCGCTGGGATTTGGTGATGGTTGGGAGAAGTTTGTGTACGTGGCGGAGTTTGGTGGATTAAGTGATGGAGGCGGTCGGGTGCTCGGTTTGAGTGTGACTGGTGGAAGAGGAACAGGTGTTAGCTGTGCAAGCTGGTGTCTTGTAGCAGAGCCGTTTGCTGCATGAGAGCCCTGAAAGAAGTTTTGCGGATAGGCGAGCGAGAATTTATCTGTCGCTAGCGGTGGAAAAGCCGATACCGACATCGACTGTGGTGATGGTGGAGGTGATGGTGTTGTCGATGTGGAGAGGAAGGTTGGACCTCGTGATATGACCGGGTCTGAGGCGCCTGATAGCGGGGAGTCTCGTAGGACACTAGGCTGTGTACGTTCCAGTGGTTGCGACATTGGCCGTGCTATTGCCCTCTTTGGCTGTGGATGTGACAGAGGCGGTGGTGTCTTTGATGCCGTTTGAAGTACGGGTGATTTTTCAGATGCGATTGGGAAGAACTACCTAGTCAGCCTTTATCGTGGTGGTGGGTAAGCACATGTATGCATGCTTACATCTCGATATATCACGCTTCCCTTCTTGAAGATATCGGGCTCGTTGTTGTAATTGATACCGAATCTAGAAAACAGTATTTCGTTTTTGTCAGATGAGACGGTGCCGGAGAGTTCCTTTTCTGCGTCTCGAGGGTCCATTCCCCCTTGCTGGACCAGTGCCCAGAACGTTGTGTTGTAGAGGTTGTTGATATGGCCTGTGACAGTCAGCAACCACGTTTCAGCTGCTTAGGCGTGATCTGGGAACAGGCTGGCGAAGAAGGCGAGGAAATAGTGCTGACACGGGAGGGGCGAACAGGGTCATCGGTCAGTATTGCACCACTTACAATCGACTTGGCGCCAGCTCAAGTAGTCTCTCAAGTTGGTGTCGCTCGGATAGCATACAGCACGACCGTCAAAGGATGGCAATGGTGATGTCAGCGGGGCATCTGGAAAGTGCTTTGCCCACGCGAATACATAGTGTGCCGTAAAGGTCGACACGATGGTAGTAGTCAACTTGCTAAATTGAATGCATCAGTGAGATTCAGGTGGCACAGCATACTGCATACAGCCAGGCATATGGTGGGGATGGGGCGAAGAGGGAAATGGCCGTACCTGGCCCTCCGCTCGAACAGTTGGCAGTCCTTGGGAAAGACGAAACTGTGCAACACGTCAGCTCAAGCGGTTCGAAACCAATCCACGTTCGGCAACAACAGCCGTGATCCTGCTCGTCGTCGATCACCACTATTCTTCAAACACATCCATGAACAACCTACCTGAATTCGTCGCTCTGGCCGTAGGCTAACACAAGGTCCGGCAAGTCCTTCATGACGGCCTCGGCGGCCTCGTTCATCAGACGCAGCGCGCGGATGTCATTAGGCTTCTCAAACTCGTACTTCGCCGTGAGTCTGCAAACAGGTTAGTCAGGCATGTCATGGAAGACTCGCTTTTCGAAACCCATATCTGTCCGCACATGGGTGTTTTTACATGACAGGGCTGCTGCAGCGGCCCCCGAGCGCGGTAGTTGTCGGACGAAGGAAGCCAAGGACGAAAGAAAGTCGCGAATGGGAGTGCAGATTGGAGTGAACGACGTACTTGGTGAAGCCCCTGCCATCGAGGCGCACAACGATGAAGGTGTTTTGCAATAGAGTGTCGGGCTGCTCGTAGAGGCGGACATACTCGTATCTGGGGGGGGGAAGGTCAGTAGTGTTTCGCAGAAGCTCTCTCCCCTGCCCCTCGCGCTCGCTTGCACGTCCCACAATCACCTACTTTGAGTTCGCCATGGGAGCAGACCGTCGTCACCGAATGCCGCGCGTGTCGCACAGCATCGCAGACACGTCTATTTAAGGTTGAGAGGATAAGGCAGAACCTTGGTGTGGATGCCGATGGGGCGAAGAAAGGGTCTAGGAGGCTGAACGCTGGTAGCTTAGGGCGCCCGGTCTTTTCCGCTGCAAGACTGTCAACCAGAGTTTCAGACATGCACGCCCGCATACTCCATGACTTATAATGGGTTGCACGGCAGACAGTGGGCATGCCAAGAGAGACCTGGGCGACGCCAACAGCGCATGCACTCATGCAAAAGGATGTCCCTCGCCCGTTGCGCGCTGCGTGTTGTCGCGGCCCGATTCTGAGGTAGTAGTAGTAGTAGTAGTCTACCTAGGGACGCCTTCAGCCTGGGTAGGTAGGTATAGACAACCTATGTTACAACAACCTATGTTACAAGTTGTACTTTGGCCATGCCGCTGCATCGCCCGCGCTTCCTCCTCCTGGGCCACCGTCTCCCCAACAGCACAACCACACCGCCTACGCCCCGGGCCCCTCTGTGCACACGCCAAACTCGTCGAGTCGCAACTCCCGCCACCGCAACCACATGTACAATACCGACTCTGTGGAAACTTTGATCTACAGATCTTAGTGCAGATCCCGGACGCAGAGCCGCTCAATCATGGTCCCCGGACAGCTTGCGCACGTCAAGCGGCTCGCCCTCCATCGCCCTCCATCGCCATCCATTACCTACCACTTCGAACTCTAAAGCGACACATCCGTCCGGCATGGCTTGGCGCGAGTCCCGAACCGTTCGCGCATAAAGAGTGTGCCGCCTGCCGTTGATCACCCCGCTCCTCCCGCCCCCCGCCACCGCAAATGCGAACCATGTGCATTGTTGCGAGATCAATGCCGGGGTGAGGACTTGGACGGCTCACTAGGTGCTAATGACCACTAAACACAGCCGTGATTTCGTACAAAACTCCTTGACAACACATCGGCAGAGTGCGGCATAGTAGACATGATATCACTGGCCATCCTTGCTCTTTCTCTGTCGCTCGATCGACCAAGTGTTGCAGAAAATGAGCTGGATAACCTAGGTTCAGGTGGTCAAAAGGATCACTGCCTGGTAGAAGTAGAAGACGAGTCATCGAGCAGGCTACCACAAAGGAAAGGGTCGGAGAAATGTGTAGCCGGAGTTCATCCGAACTCTTCTCAGACCTACAGGTACGCCACCCTACGCGACACCAAGAAATTCACTCATCCTGTGCTATGATGAAAGATGGAGACACAACTATCATATCACGTCCACATCAACAGAGCCACGTAATCCGGCCATTCAGCACACATGCCTTCCCAGTCTAGCTCAGAATGTTTCCGTTCATCCTGCTAGACAGCACATGGCGTAACCTGGTTCGTTCCCACGAAGACGACTTGAACAGCGGCAAACCTTCACGGGAAGTCAGCAGAAGACTGTCAAAGAGAGACACAAACATACGCAGCTATGATGGCGAAGACTTCAGCCTTCTTCGCATTCGTAAACGCAATCAAGCACATCGAAACTAGCACGCTGAACGCCGCGATGACTGCCAACCTAGCGGGCATCGACTTGACACTATACAGCACAACAATTGACGTGATCGGCACAAGCGACGCCACAATGCTAGTTATCCAAAACGTCACTCTCAAGATTGCGGCATCTCTGTATCCAATGATTCCATGTGGATTATGCTTCCCGAAACGTGCGCAACCCCAGCGAAGCAGGCTCTCGACAGCTTTCTCAGCTACCCAGCTAGAAAACGGGTCTTCTTTAAGCCGTGAACGGAGGGCGATGAGATCCGATTCGTAGGACTCACGACGGTGGACTGATCCCCATAGTGAGGCGTCTGGTCCCTTCAGAGCGAGTGGTCCCATCTCTGGGTTTTGGAGGAACTCCTGGAGACGGCCAAGGTCACCCTTTTCAGGTTCAGAGATCTTGAGAATCTCGTGCTGCCGAATCAAGGTTTTATCTATCAATATTAACTATACATCGTGTCACTGCGAATCTGATATCACCCACTGTACTTGGCCAATACTTTTCTGATTCTCAGAACCAACTCGAGTTGTTCCGCGTCTTTTCCGTCTCTCGATTTGTCCAGCCAATACCAGTTCAACGCGTATTGGTGCCTTTCCCCCTCTTGGCTGATGCTATCGGCCTTCTGCCGTGCTTGGAGACACTTTTCAAGCCACACGAGCTCAGCTTGGAAGTAAAGGATATTTTGAGCATTCAGGGCACCAAAGCGTCGGAAGATTGCCAGCTCAGGCTGAAGTTCCATTTGCGCAGCAAGTTTGGGGTACCCAATGACGCGATCTTCGATTGGGTTGTTGATAGGCGCTATGGCGCCCCTATAACCAACATTCATCTTCAAGCGAGTGCTGCGATTAGATGCTGAACAACAAGACGAAGCCATCAAGCTGAGCGTGGATTACAACAAAGGAAACTGGATGAATGCCATCTTTTTGTACACCAGACTGCTTGTCGAAGGGCCTCTTCACTGGAATATGCCTGCATCATGAACTGGCAAGGCTGTGCCACTTGATGAAAGAAAGATAGCTGGAATATTAAATGTTGCATGAGGCTGCACTTAGCCTGCGCAATAAGACAGCTCTTCCGTCCACCATCTTCACAACCCCGGCCTCCACATACGAATTTAACGAGATGTAACACGACACGACTGTGATCAGCTTTGAAGTCCAGGCAGACCCAACGCACCACTGCCTCGTTGGAATACAAGTCTCACACCGGTTGCGCAAAGCATATTTGCCTCGTGAGGGCAATCGAGTTATGTACGTCCAATACTCTCGAGAAAGGAGATCAAAGGATCTTTTTTGTCGCGGCTTACGAAAGATAGTTTTGAGTTAAGAACGACTACTTATATCACGGTGATGAAGATTCCGAGTGGTAAGGTTGGCCGTAGAACAAAATCACGTAAAAGGCAAGCCATCTGCCTCAGACGCGGGTCAGGAATCAGGCCCATCGATGACCGGACAGTTTGACTCATCAGCACTAATTAAAAACGAGAGGAAGTTACATAAATGGAAATGATAATTTGACAGGAGCTTCTTACGAAGCCTAATCAATCAGTGGCACTGTTCGCCTTTCACGTTCCGACTTTGAACGGGACAGCGTGGGGGATAACCATGTTTCTCGCTCGGGAACAGAAGAACTGTTTCCCGCATTCGTTTTCGTCCGAACACGTACAACCAATCAGGGATGATATTGCATCCACACTTTGGAAGTCGGTTCAAACGCCTTATTGCTGGATATAATATGCGGGTGAGCCCATATCTTTCCGCCCAAACATTACTGATCCTGTCTATATGTATGTAAGCGGGCTGTGATTGATACCTTTATACTCCTGCCCACATCCGCTGCGAGGGGGCGGTATCCTCCGCTTCTGTCTGCGCATGATCACACTCCAACGTGACATAGTCCTATTCTACTGTTTGTACGCACCATGTTAAAATGCACTTCT
The DNA here is from genome assembly GCA_010093635.1 of Massarina eburnea CBS 473.64. NCBI lineage: Eukaryota > Fungi > Ascomycota > Dothideomycetes > Pleosporales > Massarinaceae > Massarina > Massarina eburnea. The sequence continues at coordinate 203,648 of MU006790.1, read as the reverse complement.
CTTGATTTGTTCGGGTCGAAGAAGGTGAGCTTGTTTTCCGCACGTATCTCAACAACCATTCTTATGCCTCTCACAGCATCACCGAGTGCTCGAAAGTTTTACAATAGAAATCCGCTCCATTGCACCGCCGGACAACACCGAGACCTGGAGCGCTGCGATTCTTTCCTCGAATCCAAAAACACGCCAGAACGTCGTATCGCAACGACTCGTCACCGAGGTGCTCGGTCAGCCCTTCCACACACTCGATAAAGAAGGCGAGACAAATTACGAACAGGATGGGATTGGATACGTAGATCTGGTGTGGTGCAGGGGAAATGGTCGGAATATCAACACAACACGTTTCTTTGTTTCTTCAATTTATGACCCTCCATACGATTTGGTGCTTGGGAAAAGTGATGCGCAAAATTACGCGCGTCACTGAGTACCAGAACCTGGACACTGTGCATACGTGGAAATGCTGCAGATGTTGAAGTGATGCGGACTGTATTTGTTTGGCTGCTGGTTACTTTTGAACAACACTCTTTTCTGTAAAGGTAAAACTCTCAACTATGGCATACTCTCCTATATCTTGTTTCACGTTGTTTGTTTATACGTTGGATATGTAATCGTTTATGTATTCATTCATGGTCTTGAAAAGACGACGTGCGGAGAATGCTAGAAACGAAGAGACAAACAAAGCTGACAGAAAAGAAGAAAAGAAGATTTTGGTTCTTTAGGTCTGCATATTGTTGAGATACAAGATGCTACTCGCGAGAACATACACCGTTAAATAACCCCTTTTTTTTTTGGACAAAAGAGATTCATATGCATGCAGTATCATCCGGTCCAAAGTGTCTATTTTGATCCCATCATTAACATATGGGCTGTATCAACGCAGGTTCTCGAGTAGCGTGACATCCGAAAGCGCCCGAAGAGTTATCGTGGAGTGCGAGTTGGTAGGCAGTTTTGTAGAAGTCTCAGCACGTTGAGTTTGTGAAAAGAATTGCATGGTTGTCTGTCTTACTTCTTTTCCTAAACACGCTTTTAGAATTTGATGTCTAGGTAGTTCAGAGTGTGCATACCTTGGTTTGTTGCTCATACTGTTTCATTGCCTCAAGCTCGAGCGCCCGTTTTTTATCCGCAGCCTCCTGTTCAGCGGCAACCGTACTTTCTATGGTTCAAATTAACGAAAGAAACCAAGGAAGAAAATGCTCGTATACGTACCATTATACTCGGGGTGGGTGGAGCGAAAGGAGGGCCCTATGAGCTTACGACTGGAACCGAGAAGAGAATGCTTGATTATTGTAGCATTACCAATAATTACATCGAAGTCGTTAGCACTGTCGGTGATATACAGGGTACCGGACTGGAATTTCGGGTCAACCATGATCCGGTGTTCGGGCGGAATGTCGTTTTCCTTGATGTGCCAGCGCACCCCAATCCTGCCGAGGACATGTATCGTCTCTCCTTTCACAGTTTTCATCATCGGTTCCTTGAGAGCAGTATCCGTATTGATGACGAGGCCAATGAGAGAGGCGAAGTCGCGGCTCATCAAGTCGTGGTGGCATCGCGTGTCAATGCTGGCGACTCCAATACGGCGTGGGAATCCGGGCAGTTGCAACTCTACCTCGATGGTTCTCACCCATTCTTCGGAATATGGTGTCGCCGCAGGCGGGTTGATTACAGAGTAGACTATTCTTCTCATGCATTCTTTGATGGCCCTAAATAGCGAGCGCGAGAATCCTGATACTGGGGTTACGGCGGAAGGAGCATGCCGATTTGCTTCCAGAATATTGTTAACGATAGGAGCGTTAGCCGGGACAGAAAGGGGCTCAATGTTATCTGATCCTGGGCTTTGGGATGGCATCGGCTGCGAGGCTGTATTTTTGTCAGCCTTCTTAGAGCCTCAATGCATGTGGCGTCCTGCGTCATACGCAATACCACTTACTGGAGTCCATCGACTAGTTGGAAGTAGATGGAGAGCAAGGTGGCTTGATGAAGAGTAAAGGCGTGCGGCTTGGGGCGGTCGATGGCTAGAAGCTGCGAAAGGTACAAGCATCAAGACGTTGGGAAATACTTCCAGACAGGAAAATGAAACACAATCCGTAGGATGTGGATGTTAAGGGAACGAGTGAAAATTGTAGTCAGCGAGGAAATGATGGCGCGGCCAGACTTTTATATATGGGAATTGGGACACAAAAACACTTTCATGTCGATGGGGGGTCAGGGCCCGTGCACGGGAAGTAGAGTGGCAGCGACCACGTATAATAAATCAGGAAAAACAAGGATTGGCGGCCAATCCTGACCTGAACAGGACGGCTACACAGACCCACAATGGAAGAATGTCTGAACAGTGACTCAGAATCATTCAATCCACAAACTTTGCGTATATTCGTTGATCCAGATCTTGGTTACCCGCATAAGTGACGCTACATGCCCTCTCGAATACTTTGCTTCGAAACCAGGCTCACAGCAAAGCGAAGAATGCCCACAACTGACTTGGGTTGATGTAAGTACATGTGTCAATGTGAAGAATCCTAAATCAGATTGGCGCCAATCGGTGTGTGGGCAGCTCTCTCATTTCCCAATGCATCACATCATGGTACTGACTTCGCGGCCGCGATGTTTTCTCTTATACCTTGTAGTGTGGTGTCATCACTGCCCAGAACGAAAGGGACGCTAAAGGGAGTATTCTCCGAAGCAACTTGCGTACGGTTTTGCGGACTGCCACCGGACCCCCGCTGGACTGGTATTATAGAACTCTAGACCTAGAGACTGTTCACCATTGTTCATGCACTCGTCCCAAACTAGCATAAGTACGAGAGAGGTCTATGTAGTTATATCTGTAGCCTATAACTCTCTATTATGTACATCCGTTACCGACCAGGACCTCCGCTTTACATTCAACGGTCTAGACTCATATTATACCTTTGGTATCCACGCGAATTGCAACTCTGAGTTGTGTTGCACTTCACTGCACGGATGATTCTACGGCTGATGTACAAGGGTGTTGCTACACCTACAGGTTGCCTCTCCCCTGTCTAGAAAAGGTGGGAATCGTACGTGTTTCGAAGCAATCTATTGACCGGTGAATAAACAACCATTAGAGAAAACCCCAGCCCTGGGCCGTGTGAAGAATCCCGGTGAGAAAAGATGATGCAAAAGGATTTGTATGCGGAAGGATCCACTCCCCCAGCGGGCCGCACTATGTAGAACGCTTGGTCATGGGGTAAAGCTTGGAGAGGATTCGCGACTAGGAAATGAGGGCTTTTACCGGAGCGCTAGACGTAACTGTCTGACCGGTTCAAAAGATTATTCCCCTGCCTATATGTGTCTTTCTATAACAAGTCCACAAAAGTTGAGCGCAATGCGGTGCATCTCTTTCAGAAAAATCCTATATACATGTAATTGTTCTCAGCTGCGGAACGTGGTGTAAGAGGCGTGATCAGCAGCCTGGCACACACGGCCAACAATTGATGAGTGCGAGTATGTAAAGCAGGCCTCCCACTTTGCGTAGACCTTTTTCATCGGAGAGATAATTTCGGATAGAAATGTGTGCCGATCGCTCGTGCATGTAGGCTAACGATCCAACGGCGGACCTGCGCGCAGATATCGGACGATACGATACTGTTCCGTATTCAAGAAATTTGTTCTCGTGTAGGATGACGATAAGGCAAATAGCAAGGAATGGTGTCCTGCCCACATTGAACCCCCACAGAACGTGCTCGATGGGCGAGGGGTAGCTGTTTAGCTGGGATCGTGCTTACTGCGTCGTGACCGGTGTAGGACATGTATGTCGCGCAAGCAAACCTTGATTGAGTCTCAGTGCGTTGGCGTGGGAGGATTCCAGGCCCCTGCCAACCCCTTGTGGTTACTGCAGGAGAGCGATTGCCTTACCCACATCCATGGGTTGCAGCTTTCCCTTTCTCTCCTCATGATCTACCATGTTTCCTTGGTCGAGTGCCTTGCATGAAACGGGACCAAATATTGTAGCAATACACGCGGCGGCTCGATAGCGTCTACCACACCGGGGCTTATTCCAAAAGCGAATCCACATTCCGTATTACGAAACTGCGCACATTATAAGAAGTGACGTACGTCCATCCCCGTAGAATGATCTCGCATGAGCGCGCGTATGTGCGCCCGAAGCGGGAACCGTTATATCCGCCAGATTCGAGAGATTATCGAACGTTCCTGTATAAATACTTCGACGAGTGTTCAGCGCTGGCACTCTCTTCTTTTCTTACGTCGCATCATCGGCCTGCCGACAGCTCTTAAGTCATTAATTCCCGGACAATTTTTGGAGCATCGAAAACCGCTAAGTCAACTATCCACTGTCAGAATGATTTCGTCGTAGGGGGTCACCTAATACTTAGTTTGCCATCCTCGCGCTTCGACACATGTCCTAACCCTCCGCGACATCGAACGATGAGGTAGTATAATAACTGTGTATCGCTACCCTATAGTGTATACAGACTCTCAAAAAGCAGACTCATACAAAAACAACACCAGTACACCAGGATTCGATGGGCTTGGAGTCGTGACGTTGGAAAAAGAAAGTGGACCCCTGCCCTAAAGGAGTCGTTAGTGTAACGATTTAGTCGCTTTATGGCAATAGCGTTCCTGTCACAGGATCACTCTACTGGTATTCGCTTATTTACTGCTGCCCATCAAGAACCTTCATTTTTGTAATAGATACTATGTTTTGAAGTGTCGAGACCCTCCTGAGCCGAGGCAACTCAGCACGGTAGGACGCTCCCCTTCATGTCTGCATATGATATCAGCTGCTTGGCCCTATTTTAGCACATGTACGACTAGTAGCACTAACAAGACAATTCGCTTTATTACAAAAGTCTACAATGATCTCACCAAGATTACTTTCTACATCACCAAGAAGTCACCCTAAATCACCTTCCCAGAACTCTTCAAAACAAGCAACGCCACACCAATGCAACTTCGACCTTGAACGCTCAAAATACCAATGTTCGTTAGCTAATCCCTAGTCCACATCTACTCATCCCTCAGTCATCTCTCTCAGTCGTCTCTCAGGACTAGGCGGCTGGGGTGTTGGACTTCTTCCCTGCCTCAACTTCAACTCTTCTAATTTCTCCTTCAAGCCATCAAGCTCTCGCGTCGGCGTATAAGCTCTAGACACCCCATCGTCGCCCATCTCCTCATCTCCATCCTCGTCCTCCTCACTATACTCTTCATCTTCGTCCTCATCCTCGTATTCCTCGTCTTCATAGTCATCCCCCTCATCTTCCCCCACCTCCATCCGGCCTCCCTCGATCGTCTCCAAAATCGTCGAGCCGTCCAGCTCCATCCCCACCCCATGATCAATAGAGTCCTGCGTCATATAACTCGCCTCTAGATCCTCTCCAACCTCCGATCCTTCGTCCTCGCTTCTCACGCTCCCCGCTTCTAGTACATCGTCATCATCGCCGTCCTCGCCGTCCTCGCTGTCGGTGAAGTCATCGATATCTAGCGGTCTTTCGCGCCAGAAGTTGAAGTCTGTAAAGTCTTCGCCTCCGGGTGGTACCAATAGGCCTACGGGCGGGAAAAAGTGATCGACGATCTCGCGCATGCTTGCATAACCGGTCTTGTAACTGTTCAGCGATAGAACGTCCAAACTGACTTCGGCGTTCGAGTTGATCGTGAAGATGCGCGTTGATGGTATGTTCACGGAACGGTAGCTCAGAGCGTCTGTAAATCGGTTTCCGAAGCCGGCGTAGAATGGAGTCTGGCCTGAAAGAAATATTAGTAACTGTCATTTGAAGGGTTGGTGGCATGTTGCACTGACCAGCGGGTTTTCCGAACAGATTCATGATATCCCGTAAACAGGCCATCTTAAAGACTTCTGGCTTTCGGAGGTAGATTTCGCGACGTAGAGCCGCAATCGTCCGATCTGGGCTCATGATGACGGGGCCTCTGGGGAGGCGGTAGTTATCTTGCACAACGCCATTCAAGTAGGCTCGCGTCATGTCGGCTTGTCCTACAGAGCGAGAGGTGAGGTAGAAGATATTGTAGCCATTGTTGACAATATCAGTGTAGAGTTTTGCAACTCCTTGATGTGTCCAGTCACGTCCGATATAGTTGAGCACGTGACCAAGGGCGTCGGATTTTGTGATGGTGCCGTCGATGTCGGAAATCACTATCGGAACGTCATGCTGCCAGTAGAACATATTGGCGGTGCACGTTGAGCGGTTGACGGTGAAGCTCATTGTATTCGCGCCAGGCTTCAAGTCAAGCGCCTTCAGTTGGTCGCTTGTGAGGCGGAGAGTTTTGGCGTAACTCCTCGTCTCGCCACCTATTGCGTTCGGTGAATCTGGAGGAGTTGCAAGACCCACGGCGCTATCCGAGTCTCGCCGCATGTGGAGAGGAAATGGTTCCGTAGTGTCGCTTCGGTTGTCGTCGCTGTGGTATCCCGGATCCGACACAGCATCGGCCGACCGCATTGCTTCATCATTCAGTACGGAGATGCCAGACTTTTGCAAAGCAGCCATCTTCGCCTCTTCACTGCTGTAAATCCAAAGGTTACCGTTTTCGTCTGCGCCAATGAGGGCTCCAATGTCATAGTTGCCTTCTACTTCGTCTGCAAGCACTTTTCTCGCAACAACCTCAGCACGCAAGGCCTCATCGTCACTGCTCTTATACCCGGTCATGTCCAGCATCAAATCCCCGCTCTCGGTGACCTTGTTTGGGATATTCGACGTGAACAGCTTCTTCGAGAGGGCAATCGCGCGAGCCATGGCTTCTTCAGGCAGGAGAGGGGGCGGGCTGGTCGCACGTTTCGGTAGATTCCATGCTGTCGCCTCGTCCCTGCTAATCCGGATGGGGCCATGCTCCTTCGCCTCCTTCTCCTCTGCCTCCTGCTCAAACTCATGCGCAAACTGTGAGTGGGTTGCTGTAGGCAAGGTTTCCTCGCTCTGTGCACGAAGTGGCACCCCTGACCAGTCTCCAGACTTTGGTCGTTCCATGGTGAAGCCTGGCCGCTTGCTCCCTGCCGTTATTGTCCTTCGGCGTGTGCTGGTGCCATCTAGCGAGAGAAGGTCAGGCTCCCCCAGGGTCGTGTTTGCGCGCTCGACAGGCTTTTGTTCGGGACTCGATGCGGGAGAGGCGAGGGGCGAGGTCTGCATTTCCTCGGGGATCTCGGAGGAGGTTGAGAAGACGAAGAAGGCCTCGCCGCCCTCTCCGAGCTTCATCGCATAGTCCTGCTTCTCATCGTTGACGGTGAACTGCACCTTCTTGTCCGACGGACGCAATATCTGGTATTTGCCAAAGCGAACGTGAAAGGGCGAGCATGCGAGAGAGCCGTCTTCCTGCTCTACAACTATAACGTCGATTGCGCCGCTCAGCGTGGCCGGGTTGATCGAGTTCCACCCCTTCGACACGGTGCCCGTGAGGGAGCGCACGTAGTTCATCCTCCGCCCTAGCCCGCAGGCTCTACGCTCTTGCTCGGTAGTGTTCTGACTGTGGAAGGGATCGGGGCTGGGTGAGACGGGGAGTAGTTGTACGGTTGTACGGGCGGAGGTGGTTTGCGCTAGACCAGCGTGGGCGATGCGACGAGCTACAGCAGACTCTGAGCAGATGTCGCGGCTACAGCAAAGGGGTCGGCGTGAAAGGGGGGATTCAGTGTACAATGTACAAGTGTACCTATTCGGGGTTGTGAAGCGGCGTGGCTCGGGGTACTGTGCGCTCGGGGCGGAAAGTGTAGATAGTAGCTTCTATGGGCGGAGATCTCGGCGGGTGATGTCAGTAGAGACGACGTAGAGATGCGGAAATGGGGAATCTGCATGCAAGTGCGAGGGGTTAGGCGGCAAGAATGGGTTTGATGCTGTCACTAAGGAATGGATCACAGATCACGGGCCCGGTGAGCATCGGTCATGGGATTCACGCCCTTGGTGGCCTCTACTATTGAAAGCCGTACTGGCCTCAGCCGGAGCAAAGCGGAGTGGCATTCGATGTTTTATGAATCTGGAGCCAAGACCGAGCATGTGTCAACTGGCCGAAACGATACCGCGGCCGTGGCACATGCAGAGAACGGAGGCGCGCATTGGGGGGGTGGAGTTTGACTGCTGAGACGTTCCAGCCCAACCATGACGGCAGACGTGGAAAGGCGCCGGCTATACGGGCTGTACCTCCTCTGCGGAAAGCAGGCGGCGGCGACGGCACCCTCAATTGCCCTACGAAGTGCCCGACTGGCCGCCCGCCCGCCGTGGTGCACAATGAGGAGCGTCACAGGTGGCGCGCCAGGCGACCGAGGCTGCCAAGCCAAGGCCCCTGCCCACCCGCCCGCGCCACCGCCCGCGCCACCGCCCGCGCCACCGCCTGCGCCACCACCCCGGTCGATACGATTCGGCCCGCCTGCATGAAGACGCAGATGGAAGGGAAATACAATGTTCCTTCTCGGCGAAGAGACCGCACGTGGTGTCGACTCACCCACGGCGTCGCGAACAACACCATGCAGTTCCCCGAATCTGCCCATCTGCCTGTCTTTTCGTGGTCGCCCCATGTCGCCCGCTACAACATGGAGGCGCTGGTGCTCCACTCGTCCGGCTGGCTGAAGACGGGCTTTGTGCTGCTGGCCCTCTTCTGGTAGGCCCTCTAGTAGAGTAGGAAAACGTAGACATGCTCTGACCTGTTCGCCCAGGGTAGCCTTTCGCGCATACCGGGTGCTCTCCAAGCCCATCGAGGAGCTCGTCAACCTGCTCGGCCTCGAAGTGCCCGTCGCGCCGCAGGTTTCGCTGGCTGGAATCAAGGCAGACGGCGTGCTGTTGCACTGGAAGCCGCCGGACCAGCGGGCGTCGGTCGTCAAATATGTCATACGCATCAACGGCATAGACAGTAGGTCGCGCGCGCATTCTGCCCAACCAACACTCACCAGCCGCAGTTGGCGATGTCGCGCCCCAAGAGACTTCCATCACCATCGAAAACCTCCAGCCCGACAAACACTATGTGATCCGCATCGTGACCCTGAACACGGCGAACTTCCAAGCCCCGAGCGGCCCTATCCGCCTCCGAACTCTCCCCGCCGAGTCCGAACAGTTCTACGGCAGCGTGTCGCACAAGGACTCCCGAGATGGCCAGGACGACGACTTCACGCCGACGCCCATCATCCGGCCGAACAAGAACCTGGTCGACGTCATGGTTCCCTCCGTCACCATGCCCATCCTGACGCGCGAGCACAGCAACAGCCTTTCGCGCACAAGACGCTCCGAACCAGGGAGGCGCAGCTCGCCGGCATCGCAGACCGCAGACCAGGCGCGCTCGGCCCAGGAGGCAGCAGACTCTATGGAATCGATCAAGGTCTTGACCGAGAAATTGGACAGCCTCCGCCGAGAACTCGAGGACATGGAACGCCAGATCCAGGACGAAGAGGAGGAGTTTGTGACCCAAAAGGCAATTCTGGTCGAGAAGCGCGACGAGAAGAAAGCCGCGCTCAAAGAGAAGGATGAGATTAGTCGCGATCTGAGGAAGGAAGTTGCGACTCTGGAGCGCACGAACGCCGCCGCCCAGACGCGAAAGGCGCAGCACGAGAAAGTACTGCGCCAGAAAGAGGCCGAGAGGAAAAAGGCCAAAGATGATGTAGCGCGGTGGGTACGTGAGGCTGGCGAGCTACGGTCCGCAGCGGAGCGTATCGAAAAAGAGCATCTCGAGTATTCGCAGTCTGCAGAAACGCGGATACAAGGGTTGAAGGACAAGTACGCGGACGAGATCCAGATGAACAAGAGCCTCGAGGATGTTATACGCGAGAAGGGTATCCAGATCAAAGCCTTGGAAGAGACAAGGAAACAGCTTGAAGAGGGCGACGATGGCAGTGACGCGCAAGACGGGGCAGAGAATACGGAGGCAGACGAGGACAGGAAGTGGGTAGAAAGGTTCACCATCCTGCAGAAGCAGTACACCGAAGCGTGGAAGATTTTCAACGAGGCGGAGCACATGAACCAGGAGGCTTCGGCACAGCTGCAGCTCATGCAACAGCGCCGTATGAGCCAGCCGCAGCTCATGTCCGGGATGGCTCCCGAATTCGTCCCAGCTAGGAATAGCCAGCGTGCCAGGCCGCTCAGTATGCGTGAGCCGTTGATATCTGCAGCACCTGGCGGCTTCATACACTCTACCGCGGCCCCCTTTAACAGCAGCCTTACGACGACCTCACCACCGTATTCGACCGTCACCCCGTACTTTAACCCTGTTAACGGCATGGCTCTGCCTCCACCAAGCGCGCGTGGCATGTCTTTTTCGCAAGCCGAGATCGAAAGTTTGACAGGAGGGGCACCCATGAGTCCCACAGCTGGTGCGCTGTTGCCCTCGGGATTATTTACCGATGAAACCGGCTTGACCGACAACGAAGACGAAACTTTGAAGCGTAGGCCTCTATCGTTAGAACCATCTCCCAACCTACGCCACATTCTTCCTGGCCTTGGAGCACCAGGTACGCTGGAGAAGGTACAGAGCCCGAGCTCCCCGATTTCTGTGCAAAGTCACTCCCCGTTCGCGAGTCCTAGAGATAGTGCCGGTCAATTACAATATTATCCTTCCAACGAAAACGTCGACAGCGACAAACGTTCCATACGGTCGACGTCTAGCTCCTTCAAGAATCCTCCTACCACTCGATTTGGCGGTTTGTTCGGACTGAATAGACAGCGTGGTAAGACCTTTTCTGATCAGGGACCCCCTCTTGGTACTCTAAAGCCGACGCAAAGCCAATCTCTACCTCGCCAGGAATTTGGAGACTTGGATCCTATCGGAACCGAACGACGCCGAGGTAGTCACTCATCGGGGGCATGGTACAGCAGTCTACTGCCTACTAGGACCAATACAATGCCTGCAGAGTCATCCCAGACGCCAAAACATGTCGCTACGCGCAAGCGGCCCTTCAACATGTTTGGTGCGAAAACCGACCCATGGCTGCCATCTGCATCAGGACTCGAGAGACCATCTTCTCCTCGACAAGGATCAACTAACTCGGTTGAAGCGAACACGTTGCCGCGGCCGTCCACTGAAAGCCAGACCAGGTTCGGATGGTCACTCGACTTCAATGCCAGGAGTAGCCCACTAGGTGTAGACTGGAGTGTCAACACGGGACTATCAGAGAGAGACCATAACAACTCGCCGTGGTCAAGAATGCCTTCGCGACGGCCTTCTATTCAGCATGGCTCCTCATCGAACCTACTCAATGAGGATTTGCTCCAAGGCGACCTCCCTGACTTCCCATCGACGTCGCGATCCCCCACCCAGGCACCCATCGGAACACGGCCGCAATCATCAGCCTCATTGATGCCGCCTTCCGGCCTGATACCGCCCACGCCACCCAAACAGCTCAATCCGACAGCGCCGCAGTTCAAGAGCATCTTCATCCGCGAAGATAGAGGCGAAAAAGCCAAGAAAGCGGCAGAGAAGGCTGCAGGGAAAGCTGCAGAAAAGGAGGCCAAGAAGGCGGAGAAGGAAGCCAAGAAAGAGGCAAAGGCCGACAAGACGTCTCGAAAGGACAAGGTGTCAGGCCCTGATTTCGTTGTCTACGACGAAGCAAGCTCGCCTCTCGACTCACGCCGTTCACGCGACAGCCGGTCGTTCACCACGGCCGATTATTCGGACGCTTCGCCCCGTGAGTCCTTGGAAAGGACAACGTCGCAGAATACATCGGATTCTCAACCTCCGGCCTCTTTCAACAAAGAGTCTTTCATGCAAAGGCTCTCACGCAAGAGCAGCTCTAGCCAGTTCCTACAATTCGGTAAAGGCAAGAGCTTGCTTCTTTCCAAAAAGTCCAGCGAGGTTGTCACGCCTGACGAGGTCGACGAGGACCATGGCAAGCTCATGCTCAAGGATACTGATAGTCCTGGACAGAGTCCTTCAATTGGTACTCCAAAGGACAAGAGCAGTGCGCTGAGCTGGAGCTCGATCAAGCGGATAGGTAAGAGGGGCGATAAAACGCCAAGCTTGCATGAGAGCATAGCGAGTGAGACTACTGGCGATGAAGATGAGCTCTTCAACGAGGGTATCAACGGTGCATAGGGCATTACACGGGTAACAGAGCGGCATCCATAGCTCTTGGACGAGGCCGTTCGGTTGGATAGCATTGCGAAGGCGTTTGTAGATGAATCAGAAACATTTACTGCATACAAAGCTACCCTTTGCACCTTTACTTGACTACGGAAAAGCTAAGTGTTGAGACGAGACTCTGTTGAATACAGGCAGCTCAGCGCGCACGGGACGCCCCCCACAGGTCTGTCTGTTTGACTACGAAGTTGCGATTGTCCTCTTTGACTACCACTTATTTCACCCGACGCGAATGCCAAGATTCTCGGAGGTCCGACCGCAGCACCGCGGGTTCGCGATCAAAGCCACCCGTCTACCTTCACCACATCTACCATCAATCCCGGATCTTTGCAGCCACAAACCGCAACCATGGCGTCACCTGGCGCTGAAAATCTGCAAAATGGCATATCAACGCCTCCCACAACCGCCAACGCCCCAAATCCCAGCCCCCCCACCGCATCCTCAACACAAGCCAACACGCAACAAGCGTCACAAATGAACGGCACCTTCTCATCCAGCACCACGGTCGTCGCCCCTGCAAACCCGGCCTTCCCGCCGACCTCACTCCAAGACACCGGCACGACGAAACGCCCCCGCGATGCGCGCCTCATCCACCTCATCCTCGCTAACATGGGCGTGCACGCCTACACCGAGCGCGTACCCCTCCAACTGCTCGACTTCGCGTATAGATACACGAATGGGATTCTGAGTGACGCGCTAGCATACGAACCGCCAGCGCCGCATCATACCGGCAAGAAGGGGAAAGCTGCCAATGCCGCTGAAGGTGGAGACGACGGAGGCATTTCCCTGAATGCGCTACGTACGGCTATCGCAGCGCGCGCAGCGAACCAGTTCAGCACCGTGCTACCCAAGGAATTCATGACCGATGTCGCCATGGAGCGGAATCGTGTTGCGCTTCCGCGCGTGGAGAAGGAGTGGGGGATTCGACTGCCACCTGAGAGGTATTGCTTTACGGGCGTGGGCTGGAGTATCAAGGAGAGGTGGGAGGAGGAGAGCAGTAGCGATGAAATGGACCCGGGAGCTGGAGGTCCAGTTGGTGGTGCGGGAAGTTTGGGTGGCTTACCGACGGGGGATGCGGTAATGGGTGGTATGGAGGAGGATGAGGATGACAATGATGCGTATGAGGATGCCATGGGGCCGGATGCTGGGGAGGGCGGGGATGCCAATATGACGAACGGGTGAGTGGACGAACTTTGGGAACAGGCCGAACTCGGGAGAAGGACCCACCGAACGCACGGGAGGCGATGGAGACGAAGTCGCAATTACGTTAAGACGGTACACTGGGAAACACTCCGTTTTGAGGAAACTTTGGCGTTCAATGGGCAGGCAAAGCATTTCACGGCGTTTCGACATATTTAGGTTGGGTATACCAAAACTGAATCTTTTCTTTTTGAAGCATCGATTCGTTAGATGCCCGTGGCTTGTCATATCATACAATAATAGTACAAGAAGCATAGCCTGTGTTGTGTCGCTTTTTTCTGCAGTCAAACGTGCATACGTAGCCAAACGTACGATAGCCCCCCAAAAACGCCGCGTAAATGCAGTCCATCCCATCATAAAAAGGTACTACCTCCCACCCTCCGCTCTCCGCCGAATAGTTGCCTCCTCGACCGTCTCCGCGCGCTTCCCTTGCAGTTTCCCATGCTCATCCAGATTCCACCACTCCCTGTGTTTCCTTTTGCCCTCCTCGATCTGACGGTCCAATTCCTTGCGCTTCTCTTTACGGTCCCCAGCAAGCTGGAACCACTCGGCGCGCGCCTTGTCCATCTCGTCCTGGCCTTGGTATTGCAACATGCACGAATTCATGGTTAACTTCTGATCTCGGCAGGCCCAGACCATGGTGAATGTTCGGCCGGATGCGCACGCTACGAACGCTATACAGACGAGATCGATTAGCTTGGGTAAGGTGACGGATGTAGAGCGTTTCACAGGATTGGGGAGGGGAATGTACCTTTTACCTCTTCAGCGCATTTCTCGCGCACATTCCTGTAGTACAGGTCGCGGACTTGCTGTTCTTGCGGTGCGGAGAGGGGTGTCGGGTTGGAGGGGAGCTTTTTGCCTGGGATGCCGGTGGGGAGGCTGGGGTCGCGCGGGGTGGCCATTGCCATAGCAGCCCTATGGAAGCTTGGTACGGTGAGGGCGAGCGCGGAGAAGTGTCAATTGATGTCTGCGCGCGGAGCTTCTCGGTCGTTCGAGGTTCGTGGTTCGTGGTTCGAAGTTCATGGTGATGCGGAGCAACAACTATCTCCGGAGCGAGCGGAAGGGAAGTTCAGATGGGACTAGCCGGATAGGGGCTGACGTTCATGTGAGACGACATGCAGTCTGCCGTCCTTCACCATCATCAATTGTGTACTATGTCCATCGCGAGAATGATCCCGAATATGTAGTTTTGTTTCGCTCACGTACGTCGTCCCTCGGGACGGCTATCAGTGAGCGATGTATCTTGTCTTATAGCACACCATGGCCCCTTCGTTCCGCAATGTCTTTACTCGCGCCTTCTACAGTTCCCCATGGAACTCGTCCGCGTCTTCGTACTTGCCTTTGTCCTCCCAAGAACCTATCTCGGTCTCTCTTTTCTCTTTTGCTGTCTCTTTATTCGCTTCAGTTTCCCCTCGTCGCAAGATCATACTCGTTTCAGCCTTCATCATCGGCGTCACCCTCTCTACCATCATGAAGTGGGAACACGTCGTATGGCTCTTCACCGCAAAAGCAGGCGCTTCTCCGATCCTAGGGTGGGAGCAGGGCTCTACATTCGACTACCCCGGTCTACGCTTCGACTATGATCGCAAGTTTCAGATCACTATGTTCAGCGACCTGCACTTCGGAGACGGTGACAAGAAGCCAGATACCGATGGGAAGACTATTGGTGCCATGTACAGCATTTTGGATACCGAACCCGGCACTGATCTCGTAGTTCTCAATGGAGATCTAATCTCTTGTGAATGGCAGGATCAGACCAGCGCCAATGGTCTTCTCGACATGATCATCGATCCGTTCCTCAAGCGCAATCTGCCTTTTACGGCTACCTTTGGCAATCACGATATGAGCCGTACGTGCAACACTCGTTTCATGGCTGATCACATGTGGGCCAAGGCGAACAATAACGGTCGCCAGCTCACGTGGACGTCGAATTGGGTTCCTGGCGAGTACGATGATGTTGGTGCGAGCAATTACTATATCCCAATCTACTCGTCAAGTGGTGGAGGGAATCCGGAGTTGAAGATGCTGTTATGGTTCTTCGATAGCAAGGGCGGAACGAAGTATCATCCAGAGAATGAATGGCAGTCGGAACCGAACGCAGATTGGGTGGATGAAAAAGTGAGTCCT
Source organism: Massarina eburnea CBS 473.64 (assembly GCA_010093635.1). NCBI lineage: Eukaryota > Fungi > Ascomycota > Dothideomycetes > Pleosporales > Massarinaceae > Massarina > Massarina eburnea. The sequence goes on along the minus strand of MU006790.1, from coordinate 188,285 downwards.
ATTTTCATCTCTCTGTGGCTGTTATATACTAACGAATCAGGTCGTTTCATGGTTCAAGCTCACTCGAGATCAAATCCGCGCCGACCATGGTGGGAAAATCTTTCCCAGTCTCGCTTTTGTCCACATTCCACCCTCTGTCACAGAAGCCTTTCGTAAGAGTGGGCTACGCACCAAGACAACAGAGCCTGGGCTCAACGAGGAGATCATCAGTGTCCAGGCTGATAACACACCCTTTGGTGATCTCCCGTTCTTGTCCGCCCTCCTTGAGACGGAAGGATTGATGGCCACATTCTCCGGTCACGATCATAAAATAGATTGGTACGTCGCCCCTCTTCATTTGCACTGCATGAGAGTGTAGGTTACTGATGGTAGTGAATAGGTGCATGAAGTTCTCCTCCGCCAAACCCGTCACAGGTTATGATACACCTGCTGCAAACGGCATGAACTTTTGCTTCGGCCGTAAGAGCGGCTACGGTGGATGTAAGTTTTACATTTGAACTCCATCCGAGACATGTATTAACTTCTTAGACTCAGATTTCGAGCGTGGAAGCCGCCATATTACCATCGAAGAAGACATGCTCGGTCAGAATATCATTGATACATACATCCGTCTCGAAAGCGGTCGAATCTCGGGCCACGTGACGCTCAATTCGACATATGGCCAAGATCAGTATCCGGCGGCTTTGAAACGGTCGGTAACGAAGGCAGGAGATACTGATGTTGGAGAGAAACTAAAATCGGCATCGACGTCGAAGCGAACCAGTAAGCCCAAAGGCACGACGATGAAGAATACGGGTTCGAAAACTAATACTGCGAAGACGACCATGACGCCAAAGGTGACGCCAACACCTAAACCACAAACCAACCCTACATTGATAACTTTGGTCAAACCGAAACCTCATTACGTATCGCAACTGCACCGCCGATGATATGAATAGACGTCGTCGCTTTCCCTTATCTTGGATAGATTTACATCGAGCGGCATTTTATACGATGGTAACATGGAGTAAAGGAGCAACGAGAGTAATATACCCAAGGATATTGCATAGACATAATTATAACGTTTCGCATCACATCAGTCTTTCTTGCTCAATTGACAGGCAGGTTCTTGAATCCCGTAACAATCTAGACCATGTCACAACATCAGTTTTATCTACACCCAGCCACCCCGACAGGCTTTGCACAATCACCACGTCCCTCCCGTATGCCAATCATCTTTCTTACTCCCCCTAACCTCCCCCCTAAGCAGAAAATTCAACTTGCGAATCTCGGTCCACCGACTCAAAGCCCCAAGTTCCAACAAACTCACCCTCCTCATCTTCCCACTCGGATTCCCAATAACCACCGCCTTCCAATCGCTCGCCGGAGCATCCCCCCGCTTCCCCAACTCTTTGAACTGGTTCCAAGCTTCCGTATCCCGTCGCGTGCCAAACGTGTGGTTGGGAATGACTTGCACGGATTTGAATCGTGTGAGGGAAAGCGTGAGCAGGACCGTGAGACCGAGGAGGATGCCGGCGCTCACGCCGGTAGATGCTTGTGCGCCGATGTGTCTGGTCATTATACCGCCGACCTGTGTCGCTATTGCTGCACCAATGAAGGCTAGAGTCTGTGATACGAAGATACCGGCTGAGACGCGCGGGAAGGATGAGTAGTTCGTTCGTCGGCGTCGGTCCTGTACGGCCATGCTTTGGAGTCGATGTTTAGTATTGACGCCCGGTTGTAAATCGCATGTATCGAATGTCTCCATGATCAGGCCATGACATTCCGCAATTGCGAGAATTGACAGAAAGCCCACGGTGCCGGCAAAAACAATGGGCACCATGAAAGGTTTTGGTCTACCCGCTGATGACACCGTATACGCGAGACCCATGAGCGGGAGGGCTAACGTGAAGAGGACGCGCCGCACGAGATGTGAGCTCCAAGTGACTTGTTTTTGGAAGGTCATGGAGTCTGTCCTGAATCCCTTTTTGCGCTCCCTGGAGAAAACGTTGGCTTTGGTCAGAGGGATAGCAAGAAGGGCACCGATGGCGATGCTCATTACGCCTAGACCTACAAATCGTGGTGTCCATCTATAGTCTCTGCTCAGCAGGGCGCCAAGTAGGATAATTACAAGCACGATTTGCGCGTAGATCCATCCAACGTAGAGTGCTAGGACGAGGAAGCCTGGTTGCCGGAGCATCATGAGTGAGAGCTTGATGCCAGCCCATACTTCTTCAAACCAGTACATTGGACCCTCGGTCGAGATGTGCAGTTTGATTTCTCCACGAGCGATGCGACGCGTAATGTAATTCTCATCACGGTCATAGACTTCAGTGACGGAGCGTCGGTACGCGGAGCGCCTGGTTTCAGGTGCCATGACGTTGAGCAGGAGTGCTGCAGCGAGGATTATGATGACAATATAGAAGCCCCAGTCCGGTGTGAGACCCTCAATTATACCAGCGCCAATCTGGAAACCACAAGCCAGACTGCCAATGGAGCACCAAGACCATATGCCTAGCCAAAGACCCATGCCGCCGCCGTGTCTGCGTACATCGCTTGCGACGGTGAATTCTTGGTGGGGGTGTTTGGACTGGAGTGATGCGCCGAAGAGATCGAGGAGTGTGGTGATGAAGTTTACGTTGGCGAAGCCCAAGATAAGGCCTGTGAAAGCGCGAGAGACGAGGAGACCTGCTAGGAAGGAGGTATCTTTGGGGGAGCGTCGCATGCTGACGACAAGGGCTTGAGGAAATTGGAGGGGCATTGCGAGTGCGAGAGAGGCGAGGATGTAAGGTTTGCGGCCGTGTAGAAGGGGTAGGGGCCATGAGATGAACGTTGATATCGCAAGGCCAGCGTACAGACTGTATGGTATCAGCTTTGTAAGTATTAGGTGATATTAACCACTTACACAACATTTCCCACAATGACGATGTGTCGTTCATCCGCGAGTACATACTGGATTCGTGGAACCTCTCCAGCCTTCAATATGGTTAGATACAGCAGCAACTTGAGAAGCTGATACTTACATAGATACCTACAATGATACCCAACAATGCCGTGTTGATACATGCAATCAATGCTGTAAACCTTTTCTTGCTAGTCCCCCAATTCCTTGCGATGGGCTGCCTTCGATGGTTTCGACGCAGACTGAACGTATGCTGGTTGTCACGTATGCGAACGTCATTGCTATTCCGTCTGATACCATATGGCTTGCCTGCGGCATCTAGATCCGCTTCTTCGAAAGACTTATCATAAGAGCTGAGGTCCGAAGACCTTGCCCGCCGTCTGCGAAGTGATCTCGAGCGTGATTCGTGGCTGTGCCAGCTGCGGTGGTGGTGACGGCGTCGAGTGCCCAGCTCTGAATCACTTCTTCGGCGTCGACGAGAGCGTCCACGCGAATGATGACGGTGAATTGCAGGGCGAAGAACGACTTCGACATGATCACGAGGCGCAGTCTGAGTGGGCTCGGGTGGGAGGAGAAGATCGGTCTGGGTGCTGTAGCGAGATCGAGAGCGCCCTCGATCATCCAGGTCTGACGATAATGACGTTGAAGAGGCTCTATTTTGTCGATGAGCTTTGTTCTTTCCGTAAGCCCAGTCGATTGTTTCCGACCTTCTTTTATGATGATCGTGACGCGGAGATTGAGGCGACGGTTCGTATCTAGGCTTTGAACGATGTGCTCCACGATGAGCCTCTTCGTCAGATAATTCCGACGAGAAATCAGAAACCTCCTCAGATGAACCCGTTACCTCCAAAGGGGAGGAAGTCTTCATCAAATTTTGCAGCGGTTCACCAGACGTTTCTTGTATGAGGTTCCTCGCGTCCTCGATAATGTCATATATTTCCGCAACTTGTTCCGGGTCATTGGTATCGTCAGCGGTCAAGACAGCCTCCTGGACCAGATCTTCCAGTCCTTCGACCGCATTACTCAACTTCCTCGAGCTGACGCGTGTGAAGGGTCCAGGTCGGGGCACAGGATAGGTCGGCGACATGTGCACAGATCTTTCAATGTGAGGCGGGGAAGCCATGTATGCATTACGTTGAGGTCGCATGGTAGATTCCGGCGTCTCTGCTCTTTCGAGATGATCTGGAACAGGCGCGAGGCTCTCCGCTCTAGCACGCGACTCCTGGAACGACTCACTTGGCTCTTCGATGTTGACGATGGACAATCTCTTCATCGGCTCATGCGATACTACTGGGGGACGTCCAGAGTGTACATTCCTGATAGGAGTTGGCACCGAACGTGCAGCTGGCGGACGACGGAACGTGTTCGCTCGGGCTCGTGTCACGGGACGAGGGCCAGTCATCCCCACAGAGGGAACTCGTTGATTGTGTGGCACTCTTGGTGCTGCTCTAGCTGGTGCCCGCGGGGCCGTAGTTGGTTCCGCCTTCCGGATGGTAGGCTCATCTGTTATCAATGCTTCTGCAGGATGTCGTGACATCGGAGATGCTGAGACGATGGATTGGGCACTCGGTGAACGTTTCGGAGAGGAGACAATGGCCGGTGCAGGCTTCGGTGCAGGTGGAGGAGTCGATCTCGCTCTTCGGGCTGTAGGTGAGGTTGCAGTAGTTGACGATGAGGCTACTGAACACTTAGCATCGAGCCAGGGGAGCTTTGTGATGGTGTCATGGGATGACAATCTCTTTGATGATGTTGACTGCATAGGCCGGGTCGCTCCTTGCTCCATGCCTTCTGCTGTGTATTTACTAACAATAGGCGAGTTCGTCGATGGCCTTGACCGATTTGATCAGTCAAGTCGTGTTAACAACGCTCCGGGCATAAATTTGATGCTTTACGGAGTAGGTCCGAGATGGGTAGGTGAGAAGAAGCCGATGTGATGCGAGTAGGCGTGAGTAGTATGAGATGTCAACAGTACGAATGTAAGAGGAGACGACCAGCTTCGTAAAGGTGACAGTTTGGAGTGAGGGTTCGAAAAGAGGGATGAAGCTGATCGTGCAAGGTCAATTGGAGGAGAAATGTACGAACAACGAAAGGGTGTCAACGGGATGGTGTGAAGGGTTATTGCTCTTGCCTGTTCTGTCTATAACTTGCCGAACGTGCTTTCCACATATATAACCATGTATTGGTCGCGACTGCTTACTTTTCGTCTTACTCCTTCAAACAGGGGTCTCTATTGGACACAATGACTTGCCTGTGGTGATTATCAAGATAATTCATCTACAGACGCGATTTCAAGGGCGATGGAGTCGAAATCGCCTTCAAGACGGCCGAAGTCATATCCAGGACCTTTTCTTCTTCAAGCCTCTTCGCTACGAGTCTATATATATTGTCAGTCTACTATTTTACCGGGTCGATCACATCAGTAACTTACTGGAGACTGACGGGCATCCCGTGCACCAATTCGGCGTTATCTGAGGACCCAAGTTAGTATTCATCGTGCATCCTAAACGGAGGGAGGCTTACAGCTCTGGTACACCTTCTGGCAATGGTCACTAAGTGGTGTATAATTTGCGACCGGTCGGTCCTTTTCCTTATCTGCAGTCACGCCACAGGGGAATGATACAGCCGAGTAGTCGACGATATTGTACACGCCGGTGTATCCAACATATTGAAGCTGGGTATGCTCGACGCTAGAGAATGGAGTAGTGGGTGCTGCGCTCGTTAATCCAAGCCCAGGTAGGTAGGATGGAAGTACGAACCTAGTATGGCGTCGAGATCTCCAACTGAGCTCCATTGATCCAGGTACTTCTTTTGGAATGCGGATCGCTCGAGGTGAAGCTGCCACATGTCATAAGTACCGACTTCGGTCGCTTCCTTGTACGGGAGCATTTCCGGACGGAACGGCTCGTCGGTCGGGGCTAAGAGTTTCTTCACACTTTTGCCGCCATCTGCGACAAACAATCGCTCCTTACCCGAGTTAGATGTGCCCGGTTTTTATTTTGTTTTGGCGACTTACGAGGATGCTCAGCCCCTGAGCATGCAGAGAAGGGTCCCATTCAACGATGTCATGCCCAGCACGCTTCAACTTCTCCACTGTCTCCTTCAAGGCTCTTGTGACTGGCGGTGTGGGGAGCGCTATGCCGTCGTTCCACATCACTGCTATCTTCAACTTGTTCTTGCGTTCTACAGGCCTCCAGGGAATGGGGAGGCACTTCGGATCTAGCAACCAAGGTTGCGCGCCTACAACCGCCTTACAGTACATCTGCATATCTTCCAGTGTCCGTGCCATAGGCCCGTTCACGCTCATAACGGCTTCCTGACCAGCCAATCCCGATGCACAAGCCTGTATCGTGAGCCTACCGGACGATGGACGCAGTGTGAAGATACCAGTACAGGCCGCCGGAATGCGCAAACTGCCTCCTATATCAGTTCCTATGCCCAGACAGCTACCGCCGAACGCAATCAAAGCCGATTCGCCGCCCGACGAACCGCCCGACGTCAACTTCCTATTCAAAGGGTTGAGTGTGCGTCCGAACGTGTTGTTCACTGATTCGGCAATCATCATCGCGGTCGGGACATTCGTCTTGCAGTACCGGATGGCGCCCAGCTTCTCCAGCAGATCAACCAGCGTCGCATTGTACGTTGCTGGCTTCCCCACCAGCGAAGTAAACCCCAGCGTACTGTCCTTTCCGACGATATTGAAGTTGTCTTTGAATGATATGGGAAGGCCGTGGAGCGGACCGATGAGCTTGCCAGTCTTCTGGAGGTGTTCATCGAGCGACTTTGCGTGCGCGATGGCTTCAGCGGGGAAGAAGTCGGTGAGACAGTTGGTCTTTACATTAAACAGTCAGCCTGCACCATCCCATCCCAAGCTACGTACTAATTGATGAGCTGCGGCGGCGCGCTTGCAGAACGCCTTCGTAACCTCCTCCGCGGACCATGTTTTCGACGCGATCTTCTGCAGCACTTGCGAAGCACTACTCTTTGTGATTTCCAATTCCTGCCCCGAAAACCATCCCGATTGCTGCGGGAACGTGGTCACGTTGAGCTGGTCCTCTGGTGGGAGGAGATCTCGAGGGATGCGATACTCAGGCGGGAATTGTTCCGCGAGCTTGGCGCGTTTCCCCGATGCGATCTGTTCCCACTTTTGCGTCATGCTCGACTCCTTTGGAAGCAGATACGATAGATAGATATACTCGAGAGAACAACAAATGCGTACAGAAAGAGTAGCACGTCTTGAACTTCTGCAGACAACCTCGTTCTAAAGGCGCCTCCCGTCTAGCTTGGGAGGAGCTCCCCGCCGGAAGAGCGCGCCATCTCCATGACGATTGGTAAAAGACAGCCGAAGATAGAGGTCATATGCTTTGCGGACGCTCCTATCATCGTATTATCCACTGGATGTTGACTGCTAACCCCGCTCGATCCCACTTCTGCGTCTGCGAGATAGCTGCCGGGCCGAGGCATCTAGAGATCGATATCGCGACAGGGTCGTATCTCTCGCTATCGCCCTACAACTTGCCTTGATCGGGAAGACTTAATTTGGGATCATCACTCTTGTCGATCCGGCGAAAGAACATCGCTTTTGTACCAGAGATCTGGTTGCGGGAAAACTCCCACACCCCCTTTCGATCCGCACATCTACAGGCTCGCTCTATACAGACTTTATGGACTAGAACGCGAACGGTATCCTTAGCACCATGACTTCATCCTTCCTCCAATACCTCCAAGGGTCAAAGAACTCGCCCGGGGAGCGCAAATTGGTCCAAAAACTCGACTTCTTCATCTTGACATTCTGCTGCCTAATGTACTTTCTCAATTACCTGGATCGGTCCAACCTCACCAACGCCTATGTCACGGGCATGCAGCAAGACCTCGATTTCAAGGGGAATCAATTCAACCAGATCAATACGGTGTTTACGGTTGGATACACGATCGGTCAAGTGCCGTGCAATATCGCGCTGTACTACATCAAACCCAGGATATTCTTTCCGAGCTGCATGGTGCGTTTCTCCATTGCTTGATAAGTCGGGGGGGGGGGGGGGGGGTGATTCAACCCTAATGATAGAACGCTAACAACAACCGTACAGGTAGTATGGGCGGCTCTCACAATGGCCACAGCCGCCGCCCAACACCCGCGCGACATAATGGCCATCCGTTTCTTCCAGGCCATCTTTGAATCCTCCACTTTCGCCGGCACCCACTACATCCTAGGCTCCTGGTACACCTCCAGCGAGCTCGGTAAGCGCTCCGGAATCTTCACCGCGTCTGGCCTCGCAGGAACCATGATCGGCGGCTTCATCCAAACCGGCATCAATTCCTCTATGGACGGACTTGGTGGTCTGAATGGATGGCGTTGGCTCTTCATCATTGACGGCATTATCACGCTTCCTGTGGCGCTTTACGGATTCCTATTGTTTCCGGATACGCCACAGAATACGAATGCGCCGTATCTGACGGCAGAGGAGAAGGCATTGGCAATATCGAGGGTGCCCGAAGTTTCAGAGAAGACGCCGATTAGTTTGTCGTTCTTGAAACACTGCTTTTCGACGTGGTACTGGTACTTTTTCACCATTCTGTGGATAATTGCAGGTGAAACGGAGAGTTTCAGCTCGAATAGTTTGCTCGCGCTGTACATGAATGCGCATCCGACGAAAAAGTACACAAAAGCACAGAAGAACAACTACCCTACTGGAGTCCCGGCTGTAGGCATCGTGGCAACGTTGTTCTGGGCCACGCTGACGGATTTCATGGGCGGGAAACGGTATCTAGGTACGTCTTTCGCTCTCTACCCAACATGATGTAACTCACATATGGCTAGTCGGTTACTGGATCGCCATAACCGGCGTCATAACCAGCGCCCTAATCCTCGCGTACCCAGACCGTACATCCATCCACTTCGGGATGTACTACTGGGCCGGATCAGTCTACGCATGCCAAGCGACCTTCTTCGCCTGGGCCAACGACGTGTTGCGCTACGAAGAAGACTCGCTTCGCGCCGTCGTGATCGCGAGCATGAACATGGGAAGTAATGCCATCAATGCATGGTGGAGTATTGTCTTTTACGGTGCGAATTTCGCGCCCTATTTTGTGAGGGGTATGTGGGCTATGATTGCCGTTAGTATTGCTAGTAAGTTTCCCGGCATTTCTGAAGATATATTAGGAAGAGTGTGGCTGATGAGCGAACCAGTGGCGATTTGGACGGCGCTGCTTGTTTGGATGCAAGTTAGGACTGAGAGGAGGAGGGAGGAGGGAGGTGTGTATGTTTCTCATGGTGCTGTTGTTAATAAACAATCGGATGAGGTGGATGAAGGACAACGGGTTGGAGCGGTATAACAAGTTGCGAGAAAAGCACAGAGGATAGTAGTGAAGCAAAGGCTTAGAAATGAAATTCATAAGCATGTCATATATACATCATACTACGTACTGCGTTCCTCATAACACGCTACAAGATGGACGGAGGAAAATCTACATAAGTCATCGATCGAGGCGCATACAAACCTTTTTAGAGCCCCACACACTCATTATCCATCATCATATATACTCATAACCCGGCCTGCATTACTCGTCCCTCGCCGTTACCAATACCACCCTTACCCTTACTCCCTAGCCTTCTGCAGATCCTCCCACGTCTTCGCCATTATCTCATGCAGGTACCATAAACCCCGATCGGTACTACCATCCTGAGTACTATCCTCCTGAACACCATGCGTATGCTTCCGATTCTTTTCGTACTTTGAGGGACTTGCACTTGTCGCTATCGAACTATCGTCAGCATACATGTATGGTGGTCATGCGCTACGCTCTTTTTCTTTGATGTCTTTGTCGTCGGCGTCTTGGTCGGGGTTCGCCATCTCGTATTCGAGGATCTTGATGAATTTGTAGAAGAGGACTGCGAGGCAGGCTCCGATTGCTGGTCCGACCCCTGGGTATATGTTAGTGAATGTGTGGGTGGGGAGATGTTGGAATAACGTACAGTAAACCCAGTGTTCGCTGTCAAAAACGCCAGTGACGACACAAGGACCGAAGCTTCGAGCAGGATTGAGCGAGCCACCTGTGTAGTACACACCGACAAGCTCAGCAATGAATAGTGCGAGTCCGATACCGACGGGAGCGATGAAGGTTGCTGTTTATGGTTAGTATATAAATATGATTTGGATGGCGACTTGATCATCGCAAGGGGGAATAAATTACCCTTGTGCTTCTCCTTTGCCAACATGAAGATAGTGAAAACAAGCTCGGCCGTAAGCACCGCTTCAATAAATACGCCCCTCGCCAATCCCGTTTCCGCAGACAGTGTAGTCCGGACATTCAACGGCGTCGGGAACATGACACTGACCAAGAAGCTCGCAAAGATGCTGCCTGTGATTTGCGCCACAAGCAGCAGAAAGAAGCGTATCGACGTTATTGTTCGCGTTAATAACATAGCGAATGTGACAGCAGGGTTGAATAGACCTCCGCTGATACGGAAGAAGATCCAGACGTTTACCATGAGCGAAAAGGCAAAGATGAGGGCAATGTATTGCAAGACGGCGGGCGAAAACCCTGTAGCAGCGCCCGTGGTGGTGTTCGAGTCGGACCGGTCGCTAGACCCGATGTTTGCTACTTGGGTTCCTGAGAAGGCGAAGAAAAGGAACATAGTCGTGCCGACGAATTCACCAATGAAGGCTACAAAATCTAAGTGGGTATTAGGACAGGATCGACAATTGGGATGTGAAGAAGGCCGGGTTGTATCTGCTCTTAATCCTGGGAAGGGGCTGAGGGGCAAACGTACGGTTCTTAGCGTTGGAGTTCATCCACATAGTCCAAGGTAGCCGCATGACTTCTTCAGTCGAGGGTGGTGGTGGGCCTCTCCGTCCGCCACCACCATATCCTGCTCGAGGACGCGGTGGTTCCCTGTCATCGTCGCTTCCGTAATAGTGGTAATATCGTGGCTTTCCAGATCCACCGTCAGACTCGTAGCCCTCAAATTGAGCGTGGTGGCTGTCGAGACTTCCTCGTCCTTGATCTATAGAATAGCGGCCCATAGGTCCAGGGGCCTGACGGTGTGATAGTGGTGGTCGTGAATGTGATCGTCTGCTCGGTCTCCGGTATGCTTGGGGGCGTTCCTCGTCTGAGTAGTAGTCCTCCACATAAGGCGAGCGGTGGGACACGGAACCACGATAATGAGAAGGCGCATGTCTTGGTCGATTCGTATAGTACTCCTCACCTCTCTCTTGCGCTGGGAGAGCTACCCAGCGGCTGGTGTCTGCCAGTGTCTTTGACCGAGATGATCGAGCACGTTGAGGTGTTCCAGCGCCCACACCTAGAGGATCGCCTGGTGTACCTGGGGTTATTGGCGATAGGGTTTCGGCATGCAGATGGGCTTCATTGGGATGGATGGGTAGGCGTAGCAGAGCATCTCGACTCTCATGGGCTCCAACTGGTCGAACTCTTGGACTCTCTATTATGGTACCATCTGGAAGCCTCTCCCCGTAGTACTGTGGCAAAGGCCCTGTTGCTAATGGTACATGTGCCATGTATTTGTCGGCGATCGAGCTTGGCTCCGATGAGAGGTAGACTGATATCCGTGGTTTGTAGATTCGGTAGAAGAGAGATGGGAGACGGGAGTGTGTTTTGAAACTATAAAGTTGTTGTATTTTGTATATTAAGTTGGTTGGGTGAGGGAAGTAGAAATATCGGAACTGAAGATGGGGGATCAGAGGGTAGTATGAGAAAACAAAGGGGGCTCTGGCTAGTCAGGAACAGCTAACGCCCCTTCACTAGTAGTCTTCGTTTCCTGTCCGACGGTCCAGATTCGTATACCTTTCATCATTCATCCATTGATCCGTGCAATCAGTGGCCGACTGCCTGGGATGCTGCGATCGAGATTGTTGTGGACATACGTTATGACGTTGAAGGACGATCGAGACGTCTAATAGCAGGATGGTTCCTGAGGTTACGCATGGAGAGGCCTGGGGGGTCATCATGTAAGATCAGTATCCCTCGTCGTAATCGGAAGGGGGAATGGTCAGTGTGTGAGTTGGCTTAGGAACTGTGTCTCATTTGCAGCCCGACCCTAAATCTGTTATTTCGTATACAAGGTGAGGCCATGTCGTTGTAACAACGTTAGGATGAGGGTGGTAGAAGCGCTGTTGAATACTCTTATGCATCGGTGTTGAGTGTGCCATGTGAACGGGACACCCCTGCTTGGATATCGTGGATCTCCCTCCCAGAGATCTCACTAGAATAAAAAGAGAGTCGCACCTTTTTCATACTCCCAAAATGCGTCCTGCGTTGCCCGGCTACTAAGGTTGGTATGACGACGGTCCTGCCTGTATTGTATGGATGTCGATGTCATGGTAGGTGTCAGTGTCACCAGTGAACGTAGAGGTTTGCAATTCGTCGCAGCGGAACCTCAAGGCAGTTTGCCTCCTCGGACTTGATTCAGCCTTATGGCTATTGAGAATTCTTGTGTGGTGTTGACCTGTGGGATTTTTGAAACCTCTCCGGCAGGTCGAGGTGTCATCCCAAGTGCCGGAAAGCCGGGTAACGTCGCCAGGGAGACTAGACGGTTGCGAATTGGCAACCATGCAAGCCCGTTAGAGATAGATAGGGCGGTTGAAGTCTGTTCCTGAGCGATAAATTTCGAGTTATTGTTTTTGTCGTTGATAACGTGATAGGGGTGAGGGTCTGCTGTCGTCCACGTCGAATGGCAGATCTCAAACGATCAACGAGCGGTGTGCATGTGCACGATACGGTACAAGTCACTGCAATCACTCTTGAAGGCTGGCATGAGATTGGACGGTCGTATATCGCCATGGAGATATGCGCCCTCTCACCAGCCTTCACTAGGCCTCGTGGAAAGGAGATGCCTGAATATAAGAGGAGCTGAATCTCTTCAAGTGCATGGCCTTGAATGATCTGACCAAGGTTTGGTCTCCCGTCCCGAGAAAGCCTGCAGTAATCGAACAATCGAGTCCGAGAACGATGGTGATGACAGCAGAAGGCCGTGGGTGAACTCCTCTCCTAATCCCGCCGACTGCGCACAGACCGCTCTTGCGTTCCGGGAAAAACTCTCAGGTGCCGGAGCTCATCCACCCTCCCAACTCGACGCCGCCAACCCATCCTCCCCATCGCCAATTGCCCTCGCCCGCCACAATGTCTGCCGTTGCATCACGCACCGTGCTGCGGCAATCGCGGTTCGCCGTCCGCCGCGCCGGCATTCGCAATGCCTCGTCCTCGACCGAAACCGCCAAGGAGAAAGCTGGCGATGTAGCGTCCAAGGCCTCCGGGGGCCTGTCGAGAGTGTCTTCGAGCGCTGGAGCGGCCGCGAGCAAGGTCTCGGCGGCCGCGGCGAATTTGACCGGACAGGCGCAGGCACAGGCTGGAGGAATTCTTGGCCGTGTACAAAGTGAGTGGACACCTGGACGCTATTTTGCTGGCAAGGAGCGTGGTCAATTGGAGGCCAAAGACGCGTGAGAGGCTCGGAATCAGCTTTGGGGCCGAGTGGATTTTGATAGCATATCTATGGAGCAAGAATTCTATGCTAATTGCCATCTTGTAGCATATCTCCCGCGCGCCACGTACTACTCAAGAATCGCCATAGAGCTCGGCAAGCTGATCGCTCAACAGCGGGCGATGGCACCACCGTACGAGTCCCCAACGACCTCATGTCGCCGCCAAGGATACTGATGATGGAACAGAAGCGTCGCTACCGTGCAAAGCTACCTCCAGCCCGTCATCAACGCTGCCCGCAACCCCTTGAGCCTCTTCAACAAGGCCGCCGACGTCGCCAACTCCAGCGCTGCACAACCCGCCAACGTCCTGAACCGAGTACGAAGCATTTCCAGCGCGCAGTGGCTATCAGCCAGCGTTGTCGCCGCTGAGGTCGTTGGTTTCTTCACCGTTGGCGAAATCATCGGTCGTCGTAAGCTCGTTGGATACCGCCCGAACACTCACGGCGCCCACTAGATGTATACTATAGACAGCGACATGGACTCTGGAGAGTGGGCAGAAAATGGAAGGTTGGAGGCGCTTGGGTCTCCAACGAGGGGGACTGACGTGCCGGGAGTGCATTGGTGTGGTTCGGATATCAGCTGCGGGAGGGTTGTGACTGCGCTGGTGGTAGCGCACATGTAATGGCCCTACACTGTACTATTGCACATACTCTGATCTAGATTTCTTTCCTCTGTGCAACTACGAACAATGCATCAATTCTGCGACCAATCAGCATCTCGAACGTTGCAAGTGACAGCCGGAGTTCGGCCTTTCTTTTCGCCGCACGGCCGAGGCTGGGGAAAAAGTTCGAGAGGTATCTAATGGGCGAGAAAAGTCAGCGAGCACAATGGCACTGCACATACAATCAACCGCCCACGAGACCTCATGTTTGTGACTGCTGACCTAGTGACGGAACCATGAATGTCTTCAAGCTGCTCTCGCGCTCGTCGAAAGTGCCGCAAAATACGTCCGCGCAAACTCTACCCTCCGCCGGCGCCGCTGCCAACCCACAGCTGTTCGGCCACGACGCACCCAAGCCGTCCACACAAGACACCAAAAAGAACAGAAAGAGGAAGCGAGGTCCTGACACCACAGAACCATTGGCGCCGCTGCCCGCGGATCTAGACTTCTTCGGCAATGCACCCAAAGCAGACGCCGCAGACGAGGCTGGTGCGGTGTCGAAGAGGAGCAAGGACAGGCATGCAAACGGTGGGGAGGAAACTGGGGTGAATACCAATGATGATGCCGACGTTTATGACGAAGACGAGGCCAAGCGGATATTGCGGTCGCACAAGTTGAAGATCACCGTGTTGGAGGATTTCGCTCCGCAGGTAGAAGACGAGCAGTCGGAGAAGAAGAAGAAGAAAAAGAAGAAGGAAAAGGAAAGGGACAAGGGCAAAAAGAAGGAGGCAGATAAGAAGAAAGAGGGAAAGAAACAGCTATACCCACAGCCTCTGGGCTCGTTCGCCCAGCTGCGGCCCCGTTACAATATCTCGAGGCGGTTGGCGGAGAACCTGCTGGAGCAAGGGTACACAGTGCCGACGGAGGTGCAACTCGCGACCCTACCGCTGTTCCTAGAGAAGAGAAAGGTCAATGGTGGCTCGTCTGGCGCGGAGTACGATGGCGACTTTGACCTTCTGACGGTTGCACCTACGGGAAGCGGCAAAACGATTGCTTTCCTCATTCCCATAATCAATGCGCTTCTATCCGACAAGTCTGAAGCGGCAAAAGGCCCACGAGCGGTTGTCATCGCGCCGACACGAGAGCTGGCATCGCAGATCGCAAATGAAGCGAGGAAGCTGTCGAAGAACACGGGTATCAAGGCAACACTCATGATGAAAGGCATGGAGGTCGTGGATAGATCGGAAGCAGAATCGCCTGCTGAGGAACTGGCCGCACAAGAAGCATCGGACGATGAAGACGAAGACAACGCTTCAGACTCGGATGACGAAGAAAAATCTGTGCAACAGAAGAAGCGCAAACAGACACGGGCAGCGAAAGTGAAGGCGGATATTCTCGTCGCCACCCCGTTAGCTCTTCTGAACGCCATGAAAAAGAAGGATGGCACAGTTGCCGAGATGTCCACCGTCCGCCACTTCGTCCTCGACGAAGCTGATGTTCTCCTAGATCCACTCTTCCGTGAACAAACACTCGATCTCTGGAATGCCTTTACAAACCCTCTCCTCCGCGTCGGTCTCTGGTCCGCGACTATGGGCTCAAACGTCGAAGCTCTCGCCATCTCGACCCTCAATACCCGCTGGGCCTCGCTTTCTTCTACATCCACCAAGCTTCCTCCTCGACCACCCCTTATCCGTCTCGTCGTCGGTCTCAAAGACTCGGCTATCCCAAACATTCACCACCAACTGACCTACGCCGCAACCGAGCAGGGTAAACTTCTCGGTCTCCGCCAACTTCTCCACCCCACAGCTGCACCCACCAATGGCGATACGCCCTCCCTCCGACCCCCATTCCTCATCTTCACGCAAACGATTCCTCGCGCCATAGCCCTCCACTCTGAACTTCTATACGACATTCCCCACGAAGCCGGAGGCAGCAGCCGCATCGCAGTCCTACACGCCGATCTCTCCAGCTCCGCCCGTGAAGCTATAATGACACGGTTCCGACGCGGCGAAATCTGGGTCCTCATCACCACCGACCTATTATCCCGAGGTGTGGATTTCCGCGGTCTGAATGGCGTCGTGAATTACGATGTTCCCAACTCTGCCGCAGCGTACGTGCACCGCGTCGGCCGCACTGGCCGTGCAGGACGCGAAGGAGGCGTGGCTGTCACTTTCTACACACAAGAGGATATCCCCTACGTCAAGCTTATCGCCAACGTGATACGCGCGTCCGAGAAACTAAGGGGAAAGAGTGGCGATGAAGCGAGCGTGAAGCAGTGGCTCCTCGATGCGCTGCCAGCACCAACCAAGAGAGAGAAACAGCAGTTGAAGAAGCGGGGCGTGGAAGCTCGACGCACGCCGAAGGGTGAAGATGGAAAGGATAACAAGAGAGCGAGGATTAGTACGAAGAGTGGGTATGTTAGGAAAGTGGAAAATAACCGGAAAGGCGCCATGATGGCGAATAGGCAGAGAGGAAAGATGGATAAAAGGGAAGTGGAGCAGGGTAGTGACAATGAGTTTGAAGGGTTTGATTGAATGATCCCAAATTAGTTTCGGTAGGATACCTTATCCTACCGTGAAATCGATTGTGATATACCGAGTCCTCTTGACCAGTGAAATGTGATATTCTCTTATATTCTCTTTCTGGCTTGGTTTCTGAGGTGTGAAGTTAGGAGCAATATACGTTAGACTCGCATTAGCCCTCAGTCTAGCTGCGATCGACACGTCAACTCTTGAGCCAGCGAAGCAAAAAGGTCGGATTACCGTTCTAGATCTGAAGGTCTCAATCTCGATACTGCGAAGGGCTCGGAAAGATGACAATTGTGGATACATGTAGTATCCAAATGTCCAGCTTAGACTTAGTGCTGATGTATGCTCAGATCCTTGATCGGTGTCTTTGATCGGTATCTTTGATCGATTGATGATCGCGACGTCAAGTTTATGCCTGTTCTGAATAGGTACTTACGAGCTTTTGTCTGTCTGGAACTACTGAGTATACACACCCTGGCAGTGTCAGCAAGAGTCATGTGATGCGCAGCTGAGGCTCTAGTCCACGTGCACAACCTCGAGAATCCTAATCGCTCTTACCCTCCAGTCATTCGCAGTCCACGAATCACAAACACAGGCGTGACAAAGAAGATACACGCATCCTTCGCATTAGTTCGCTCCAGAGACTCGTAAGTCACTAGGATTTGAAATGTCGGTGAACAAGTGGCAACTCTTTCAGCTTCCCATTCAGCCTTTCCATCGACACAGCTGAAGATACATTCGCCTCTGTCTTTCCACGATCCATCGTCACGCGAGCCATTATGCGATGTCGGCGCCCTCACATGTCTCCATCGGCACCACTTCCTTTGTGTATCCACATCGACGATCTGTACCGGAGACATCTCAAAGGAGTCGTTCGTCTAAGTAACTGCCGAGTATCAGCCCACAATCTCCCGCCACTGTGCCAGGAGCGGTACAGTTTCTACCTTCTAGATCTTGATGCTCCGCTCATGCAGTATCAGATAAGCTTAAAGTCATGTGTGTAATACGTCTATTGGTTCTGCAGACATGCGGTTCGGTAATTTGAATCTAATTGCCGAGATGGAGTCGTAAGGATGCGCGAGCGGAGGTGTGGCGTATTGTGGTGAAGTGTATGGTGGAGAGGCGTAGTCGACTATTTGAGTCGAGGGGACATGGTGTCGAGGTTCACGTGGAGGTTTTCGCCTAGTGGAAGAGCTATGATTGGAACGTCTATGTCTTGCTCTTGATTGGGGAGACGGGAAGCCTCTGTCGACCGCAAGTGCTCCAGTATAGTGAATCCTGGATGATAGTGAGCCCTAGTCTCTGTATTGTATAGTCTGGGGAGAACTTATGTGAAAATGTCTGCCTACGAATACGAACCACAGTGTGAGTTCATCGCGATCCGCACCAGGTAAACTGCAATGCAAGTGAAATGGGCATTGCTTAGCGGTGGTGGCTATCGAGTAAATCATCGCTTTCGCTTTGGATGGCATGTCGTAGAGACTGGGGTGTGAATGGTTCAAGGCCTGCAGGTGGGCGAATGGATCGATCCTGTCGTGTATCTTGCTTCTTAGGTTCCACCCTAGAGGTCGATCTCGATCACTCTCTTCATATGTAAATCGAGATTGAGTGATCGTCAGCCATTGTTTGCTCATACTCAGGATTCTTAAGTCTAATCCTTTGGGCGGAAGCTTAGTCGTTTGTGGTAAGAAGATAATTACCCGCAAGTCCGATGGGGTGCTTTCATCAAGTCATAGAGGTGCTGAGTTGAAGTTAGCTTTCTGTGAAAACCAAGGGTAGTCGAGCATCTGTCACCTACCTTGCTTCATAGGCTTGCAGCCCATAACGACGCCGTGTCACCGGCACAACATCCACGCGCGCACCCAAAACGCCTCCCCATATGCCGTTCCGCCATGGTCGCAGAACCTCGTTGAGCATATAAGGTTTCTGCGGAAGATGCCACTTGTTTGATTCAGATATTATAAGTGGCGTTGGACTGTGGCCGGGGGAGCCTGTGAGATGAAGTATCTGCTCGAGGGTCCAGAGCGTCGGAAAAAAGAAGCAGACTGTCGTGCGGGACCAGAAATGATGGCGATTTATCACAAGTCGGCGCGAATTGTTGGGAATAAAAGATGCATGGTGCAATCAGCTGTAAGGAATTGAGAAGCCCGCGTTAGCCTACCGTTCTCGGCTGTGAAGGACAAGGGCGGCCCTGCATTCGTGCTTTTCTAGACCTCCATCTCGTTGACTGGAACGACCCTTAATCAATGTCCATAGCCCACCCCGCAGCAGCTGTCAAATTCTGCATACGTCCATCCGACCCAATCGACACCGAGCGATAACGGTATTGACAGAGATCCGGGATACATTGGTACGGCCTTCCCAATGCGATTGAGCTGTTCCCAAACAATTTGATTTTGCATAGTAGCCAAGCGTAAAAGTGTATATAAGGCTCCGATGTGCAGTCGCTTGCGGCGCATAGAAGCCGAAGGTCTTGTGGTCGCATGAAGTAGGTCATACTGTCATGACCACAGGATTCTAGCAGCCAAGGAACGTGGGACGATGGCGTGCGTCTGCAGCCTGTCGTCACACCCGAAAGCAGTTGTCGATTGTGATGCTTTGGCGGCAGAATCAAGAGTCTTATGTGGGCTGATTTCCGAACATGTGGGATGGTGTATTGGCGGGGGCTCACCTTGAGCTCTCGTATTCATCTGTCCGATCCTTGGAGTCCGATTGAACTCGATTCTTGTGCATCCAAAGATCTTTTTAACTTGTCCTTGAGTCGGATAAATATTGGTGGAGGCCAGAAAAGCCTGTTGCAGCGCCAAGCTTCTCGACTGACAAGATTCTGTACTGTGAACAGGCGTTGACGCAGTCTGATCGGTATTTGAAATTGATGCACGTCCATGGATTTTCTCAACATATTTGGGCGATTGAATAGGTAATCTACAGGAATGTAAGTTACCACAGAGTCATACTGCTGACACAACTTACTTTCGTGACAGAACCACGTGAGAGTTCTCGGGCAGGATATACCTTCAGGCATGAGTGTGGCGTATACGAAGTAGAGAAGCGGACAAGTTGTGTTCCCAGACCTTTGCCAGAAATATATGGAGCATGTTCTAGCTTTTAGCATCAGCCTGCCGTTTTGGCGTTTTGGCGTTTCAACCAGTCTACATGTACTGTTAGAATGGGTCGATATCACGTGATATCAACGAACTGGCTTCTAAAAGTTCAGCTTGTGGTGGTCATGTCGGACTTAATGTCGGAGAGTAGCGGGAATAAGACCTTGCGGCATGGTCAATGTAGTCGATTTTGATCGCCCCCCCAACATATGTATGTGTACCGAGCCGCCCAAGTGTTGCATTGAAACATGTAGCTGGTGCCGTGTCTCTCGGGAGCGAGCATCGTTAAAAGGGGACCGATTAGGCTAGTAAGAAGACGGACGCTTGTAAGTTAACGCTGCACGTCATTCAGATCGTCCACTTCTGAGACCTAGCGTGTGGATGGAGCCAAGATGTACGAGACTGTCTTTTGTATCCGAATGATGCGCAAGTTACTTGACTGATTTTCCATGGTGATTATGGCCGCTCTTCGTAGATAGAGCTCTTGTGTACAGTGAAGCGTAAGCATGGCGGACCAAGAGGCCTCCCAGCGGGCTAGATGACCAAGATCGTCTCCGTGCAGACTGCAGAAACATAGAAAACGGAAATCAATAGGGCGATGCGCCATGTGCTGGTAGGGACGCAGAACTGAGCCGAACCTCCAGCAGCCAACAGGAATCTGAGCCGCTGGGATGCTAGCCCGTGTATGCAATGCGCATTATGGCTCGCCGAAGCTCGGGGTGGGCCAAGTGCATGTGGACAACTAGACATCGGCACAAGAGGCGGTTCGTTATCGTGGCGTCGTCACTGGCGAGTCGCTGGTGTGGGGAAGAAAGGACACGCTGACCCAGGCCGAGGGGACGGGGCGTCGATGACCTGTGCTCACAGCATCCTTCGGTTGCTTCGTGGATGGCGAGGGAGCCGGGGCCTGTCGAGTGTATACAAGGGTGGAGCATGAACGGGTTGCCCCCTCCCCCTGTCGCCCTTAGCGTCTTGGCCGAAAAGACGGCCGATTTCTCAACTCTCTGAGAGTCA
>MU006790.1:121658-166414 GCA_010093635.1 Massarina eburnea CBS 473.64 | reverse complement strand
ATGCCGTCTTTCTAGAATCGGGCAGCGTTTTAGTCAATTCTGAGGCACTTATGTGCGCCAAGACCTCCGGAACAACCATTAATCCGCGCCAAAAGGCCTATTTAGAGTAGTCTATTGATCAATTTGACTATCCTTCCTACTATCAACTTCAAAATCGAACTCAAAACCATCAAAAACCGTCAAAATTGACTCTCAGAGAGTTGAGAAATCGGCCGTCTTTTCGGCCAAGACGCTAAGGGCGACAGGGGGAGGGGGCAACCCGTTCATGCTCCACCCTTGTAGTACACTTGTCCGTTTGGGGCTCGGATGAGAAATCCACAGCTGGCACGCTAGTACTCACCTGAGCCTCCTTCGTACACACCCCCCCCCCCCTATCCTCCTAAACAACAACCCATTATTGACTGTATGCTAGACATTGACAGTGTTGTACAGGGCGCGGGCGTTCAGAGCAAAATGAAGGCGCGAAAAGGATTGAAACGCGTTGAGCGCACCTGCCACCCGAGTCCGCCTCGGTAGAAATAAACAACTCGGGAGCCGCTACCTCTTTCGACGTGCTCGCTGTAATTGCTTATATTTGGCGGCGAGTTCCTCTTATGCGTCGTGGCCTTCGACGTGGACAGCGAAGAGGTGGATACCTGGCGCCACGTTCACCCATTCGTCCACCACAGCACCACAGTACCACAGCACCACAACACCATCGCATCTCGTTTGAGGTATCGCTCTGGGTGGATGACTATGCATCCCAGGACGGACTGGCATACGGCTGTTGGGCTTGCTCGCTCCGCCAGCTCCAGGCTCTTCTCTCCCATGGCCCCCTTCTCCTTGCTCTTCAGCGGCGACCCAAGAAGTGAATGCAGGAGCACGTGGCCGACCGGCATCGACGTATGTCCAGGAGACAGACTCCAGACTCCAGACTCCAGACTCTGCGGTAGCAAGGCTAAATATAGCGCTCGCAACCTTGGCAATAAGGAAGAGGTGGTAGTGTGCGCAAACGCCTGTCCTATCTGTTGTATCCTTCTGCGTTGATTGTTGACAGTATGCAGTAGTTGAAGTGTTGTGCCAACCACCAATGGCCGCCTTCCCCTTCTGTCTCACGGTAGGCAGGCGCCCTTCGTTGGCGGCTCACGACCCCCGACCAACTCCATTCCTAATTTCCGTCTCTGCGAGGACACAGTGCCCACACCATAATCGAAGGGATGATTTGTCCGGGTAATAATCAACATTATCGTCGATGAGGCCACTCGGTGCTGTCACTTGCCGACCACGTCGCTGAAGAGTTTTCACTTTGACTAGCAGAGGCAACTCCGAGGTGAGGGACTGAGTGCATGCGTCTTGTATTTGTAAAGAGCGAGACCCTGCCATTTTATGTGCGAGGAGCGCCACACGATTACCGGTCGGTGGTGCAACGGCCGGCATGCCTTCCTGGAGCCTCTCACTAATCCCACTCCTGGAATCCCTCCCGCCTCACTGACGGTGCATCAAGCACGCTTTCGCCGATCAGGGCCAATGACCACTGATGGATGATTATTTTTACGAGGAGCACCGCGAACGGTATCAGGGACAGATATGAAGAGAGCCGGGCCGGGACAGCATCGTATCGTCGGCACCCGCTTCGGCCCGGCTTTCCTCTGAGATGGAAGGAAGTGGCTGGTGCCGCCTGCCGGCTCCGGGCAGTCGCGGGCAGTCGCGCGGGCAGGACTCAGGTCCGAGTTTGTAACAGTGTGCCATTTAATAATAATACGGCCGTCGACCTCTCGCGTGGATGCGGCTGCAAGTCCGCGAGTGCAAGATAGCATGGCTGTACTATGTCTCCATTATCTCTCTCTCTCTCTCGTTCAATGACGCAACCTTTTTTTAGACGACAGCTCTTCAGCAGCAACGTACATATATGTGGGCATCTTCGTGGTGGGGGGGGGGTTGCACACGCGTGGGCCAGCCTGAGAGGCTCTGCCGCGCGGGCGCTCATGGGGGAGCGGGCTTAGGCATGAAATTCTGTACGGAAATCTTTATTACATTCTTGTTTCATGTAGGTACTAGGGCAAAAAGCAAAGACAAAGGAGTGATTCAAAACGACATGCCCGGGGCAAGCCACCCAGCTCGATCTCCCGCATACGATGCTGCACCCCCGTAACATAATATCTGCAAGCCACGCACGGGCAGACCAACACCAGGCCTCGAAAGAGTCCCATTTGACCGCGGCGTGGCATCCGCGGACCGATCCTGGCTGATCTGCATGGACAAGGTGTAAGACCCCAGAAGGTGCAGTGTACATGAGCTTGAATTGGGAATGCAAGCAGATGCGGGACCACGCTCTTTTCAGCCGAGGCCAGGTACCTCGCCCGCGCTCGTTGTTGGTCGCAGTTGGCTGGGCGATATTGATTGTCGTCAATCGTGAGGTACGCCGACAGCATCTTGCCTCAGTCGAGAAGTCCGGAGGTTGGCTGTCGGCTGCATCTGGCATCTTGTCCGGCCACGGCGAGCGCGCGACCGGTGTGCGGGTTGTCTTGAACGCTGCTTGAACGCTGCCTGACCGCGGCTCCGAGCCGCCATCTAGCCGTCATACATACAAAAGGCAGCCGGCATACGATGCAGAGCAGCACCATCCACCGCACGCGCGCGACAGCGAAACAGCGAGCTTTCCCGCGACCCTTCCCGCGAGCCCGTTTCGCCATGGTTGGAAAGGCAGTTATTGACTTAGGTATTGTCAGTCACGTCTGTGTGGTCGGCATGCATCTTGAAAGCCACGATAATATCGCGATTAGCCGACGGCACGGCACTGCGTCTGATGATACGTAGCAGCATGAACGTCGACAGTGAGCGAAGAAGCGCCTATCGGCCAAACCGCGACGGGTCTGCCTGCCGTCAGTAAGCCTCAGTACGCTTCTAGCGGCTAGCGCATGCACTCTAAGAGAAGTGCGCAATTGGCCTAGAAGCGTGATCTCAGATGAGGATTGGCGCGCTCCGCCTAGCGGAGACCGCAGACCCACGATACATATATTGGAGCGCGATGGAGCGCGATCATCAGCCGCATCTTCAGGAGAAGCACGCGCGCAGTATCGTGGACACCCGCACGGCGAATAGAGGCGGGCAACCGCAATCGTGATGATGGCGCCATGAGCTGAGGAGAGGGTCGTGGTCCGTCAAGTCTCGTGCACCGCGTCAACCAGCCCGCAGCACGAACAACGACCGGAGCGACCTTTCGAGCCAAAAGCAGACTAACTGCACTCTGCAGCGACCTGCAGGGGTGGTATGCGCGTACACTCTCCAACGGCTGGGATCGCATCTGTGCTTTAGTGCGCTTGAAGCATCCCGGCCTAGGCCCCTGTATTTTAGCAAACCTCTCATTCTTAACACTACCCCAATTGCTGCTAAGAGAAATCTCCTGCAGCTTAGACAGCGCCGGGGCGCGAACCATTGCTCGCCGCCCGGGCCTACAGACATACGGCTTAAATATTTAGTCCTCCGTCTCCCACCGGGGAACTATCGGATTGCCTCCCTCATCGATGTGATCTTCGTCCTCGTTTCCCTCCGCAATTCCCCTTCTTTGTCACGTTTGTCGGTCGTTGCCATGTTTCCCTTTTCATTATGGATGTTTCCTAATTGGAGTTGGTTCTGTATATTCCTGGCACTCTTGTACGTAGCTGAGCTCTCGCCCGCCTGTCCAGAGGCTGTCCAGAGGCTGTCCAGAGGCTGTCCAGAGGGCTGTCCCACCGAGGGCCGCCCCCAGAGCCATTGGCCTCCCTCAATTGCCCGCTGAGACGCCTTGCTGATTTCCCGCCGCAGTCTGTTTCGATATGTGCGGCTATGGATAAACCTGGCGGCGAATTGGATGTACACGCCTATCCAGCCAGTCGAAGAACCTACCGTCACCCCGCAGGATGTGACCGTGATCATCCCGACCGTCGCCGAAAACATGCAGCAGTTGAAGGAGACGGTTCAGACGGCATACCGCCTCGAGCCATTCGAGCTGCTGCTCGTGACCCCCGACTCGCGAGTCAAGCGTCTGTATCAGATGGTCGAGGAGCTCGGGTGCCCGAAGCGGATACAAGTGCTCTCCGTCAGCCAGGCGAACAAGCGCCGGCAGCTGTCCCGGGCAATTCCAGAGGTGCAGACCAAGATAACATTGCTGCTGGATGACGATGTGTGGCTGCCCGAGAAATTTTCAAAATGGATCCTGGCCCCCTTCGAGGACCCCCGTGTGGGCGGCGTGGGCACTAACCAGCAGCTGCGTCGCCTCGACCGCTCGAACATCTGGGAGTTTTTGGGCGCCATCTACCTGGTCCGAAGGAACTTCGACTGCACGGCGTGCAATTGGATTGACGGCGGCCTGCCGTGCCTGTCTGGACGAGCGGTGGCCTACCGGTCGGAGATCTTGCAGGACCCCAACTTCACATACGGCTTCACGCACGAGACCTGGGGCAGCGACCACTTCCTGAACGCGGACGACGACAACTTCATCACCCGCTGGCTCTTCTCGCACGACTGGAAGATCCAGATCCAGAACCACCGCGAGTGCGAGGTGGAAACGACGCTGGAGAACGACCCCAAATACCTGCGGCAGTGCCTGCGGTGGGTGCGGAGCAACTGGCGGAGCAATCTTACCAGCCTGAGCGAGCTGCACATGTGGTTGTAAGTCGCCGAACGCACCCCAATCAGAAGAGACATTTTCTCGTGTCATCGAACGTTGGACGCCAAGCCAGAGCGCCAGCTACCCCTCCACACCCAGGGCTAACACCAGGGCTAACCCCTCCCCGACAGGAACTACCCTTGGTCGCTCTACGCCGTCTTCCAGACAACCATTACGCAGTGGGCATTCCCGCTCGACTGCCTGCTGTGCGCCTGCTTCTACTTTGCGTTATCGGACGCCGGCTACTATGCCGGCCAGGACGAGGATGAGGCGGCTCCCGGCCTCGAGTGGCAGCGCAACCTGCTCTGGGCCCTTTTCCTCGGCAATTGGTTATTTTCGAAGACGCTCAAGCTAGTGCCCCATTTGCTGAGGAACCCGGGCGACATACGCTTTGTGCCCGCATCAATCACGTTTGGCTACTTCCACAATATCATCAAGCTGTACGGCTGCATCACCGTCACAGAGGTCAGTGGGCCCCCCGCGCGCCACGTCCCCCGCCCCAAATAACTGACAGTCAGCCTCTAGACCACCTGGGGAACGCGTGAGGGCGCCGACGCAGATGACAACATTAGAATGATCCCTATTCCGCCCATGGCAGCCATTACGCCGCCGTTGACGCCGCCCCCGCAAGGGCGCCGCATGCTCCGCGAGCGAGGCTCGCTGGTGCCGACGCAATGAGTTGCGTGCATCTGAACGAGGTGAGGTTGGCCGCCTGCTGCTTTGGTCAGCAGATCCCGGCTAGCTAAGGAGGCGCCGCTCGACGGCCGAGAAAGAAAGCAGTAATTTAGATACGACCACGACGACACACCATCCGCTTCCGTGGCTCATCCCGAAGATCGATAGACGCCTTTTTCTTTGCATAATATCTACTTTTTCTTTGTATCTCAAATCGAGGGAAATGAACGGCGACACAGGAGTTGCCTTCGATGGCTTCGATGGCTTCGATGTTGTCAAGACACCAAAAGGAGGGAGGATCGGCTACACGGCGTTCACGGGCCTGCGGGCATGCTTGGAAGTTGGAATGCTACTATGCTACTATGCGGTGTTAAAATTGCAGCGGGTTTGGACTTGGGGCATTTTCGAGACGGATCTCATCATGTAGTCTATGCAAAAGTAGTTCTGGTGTCTGCGGACACCCATCTAGCGAATGAGGACATAACTCTACACAAGCGCGCAGCCCCGTCGCCCATCGCCCATCGCCTGTCGCCTGTCGCCTGTCGCTCGTCACCCATCACTCGTCACCCGGCATTATTGCCGTCATTACCATCGTCGTCGTGATGGTCGTCGCCGTTGCCGTCGTCGCCGCCGCCGCCGCCGCCGCCGCCGCCGTGGTGTGGTGGTGTGGTGGTGTGGTGGTGGTTGACGGGGCGATGCAGGCTGATGCAATAATCATCCCCGTGGCTGTGACTTGTCGTCGTCGTCGTCGTCGTCAATTGGGAGAGGGCGCCGAGAGTCATACCGAAGGTACACCGTCCACACAGCACTGATGGCTGACCGAAGCTCAAGGCGAGCAGCATCCTCAGACCCCGAACCTCGATCCTCCCGTGCCCACACTGCGGCGCTGGCTGCCCTAGCGTCTACCTAGGCCACGGCCCTCACCGCGCACAGACATCGCGTGTAGCTGTAGCGCGAACCATTTTCCGTCCGTCTCCAGACGAAGGCGCCTCCGGGCTCGCTAGGCCGGCCGGGGGCATTGTTGCGCGGTGCAGCAGCAGCGTCGCAAGGACAGGTGCGAGGTAGGGAGGCCGAGGAGGGGGGGAGAAGAGGGAGAGGAGGGCAGGCACGCGTCCAACCATCACCGTTCCAACTCGGCAGGTGCGTTCCATATAGCAAGGTACGTACTTATCCAGGTACGGCATGTACCTCGCCCCAGTGCCCCAGTGCCTCGCCCCCAGCCCGCGCAGCAATCAACCAAAACCCACTACTCTTGCAGCTCTCCACTCTCGGCACTGCTCGGGGGACCGCGGAACAGCGACTGCCAACAATAATAATAGCGGGCTGCTGGCTGCTGGCCGCTGGCCTGCCTCAGCGGGATGTGCCAGCAGCAACCGCCGCGGCTTTTTTCCCGCTCGCCAACACGGGCTGTGGGCGCTTAGAGAGCCCTCGGCCGTCTACCTACCGTCTGCGCAGCCGCAAGGACGAGGGTCACGCCCGCGGCCAGAGAGACGACGGTCAGGCTCGCAACCTGTACCCTTTTCTGTCGTCCAAACTTTATGCTCGTCATCTCCCGCCTCCCGCCAGTCGCCCGTCGCCCGTCGCCCGTCGCCGTGGCCGTGCGGGCGCCGGATTGAGGCCGAGGACAGCGCGACGCCGGGCCCGAGTCTCGTCATAGGCTCTGAACCGTACGCAAACCCAGAACTCGTCCCTTTCGCTGAGATAAACCACGTAGTGCCTTGGAAATGCACAATTGTGCAATTGTGCACCTCGTTAACACGACGCCCATGTACTCTCCGACGCACCCGGCGCCCCGATGCAGTCCCATGCGCCTCATATTGGGGACGGATTCTCCAGCCGATGCAATCGCGTGCCGTGTCCGTACAGGCTCACCAATAATCGCTGCTGCATGGCCTCCACCAGGTTCTGGGATGCTGCGAAGCGCGTCTTCCAAGTTTGAACAGCCAGATGCAGAGACGCAAACGCTCCGTTCCTAGCATGAACAGGATGTCACGGCCGCAGAGTGAATATCTATGTACAGTCCCCCGCGGAGCCAGGAGCCATCTGCACCTCCCATAAACGGCTTCATCGTCGACGCCCGCTGTCAAAGAGAAACATCTCCTCTTCGCTTGCCCGCGAGTCTGCTGCCCACCCGCATCGCTGGGTCCGCAAGAAAAATCTTTCCCTTGGCCTTGGCTCGCACACGGGAAAAAGCGAACGCGAAAATTCCAGTTGGTAGGGCTTCATCGCACACCGTTCAGCATCCTGGATCCAAACTTTACCAGGACTCCGTTCCTTATGTGCAATCTCGACGCGCTAGAAGTCGTGAATCGTGATCCATCACACCAACGTCCAATCCTGACTCCATGCTTTTACGATGCGATCCTTGCCATAGTTCCTAGTTCATGGGGATGGCGTTATCATTAACCTGTTATTACTTCGCCGTCCCTTTTATTAGTCGTGCCATGTCGTGCTCCTATACCTTTATATTTACTGTATTCCGCAGAAGCAACGAGGAAACTCGCTATATACAATCCATTCTGGACCTAATCCTTCGATTGGTCCAACATTTGGTGCCAAGCAGTCGTTCACAAGATCAGCAAAACTCCAGACGTCTAAACACCCACAGATTCCACCAGACGCCTGGTGCTCGAATCTGAGACTACTTGGCCATGTCTCTTTTCAACCGGCAGGATAGGTTTCCCAAGAGCCCCGTTGGGTCTTGGCTGCAAATGGGATAGCCCATTCCACCAGCTGAAGAAAGCTGTTTGATATTATGAGAACTCCTTGGCCCCACGAAGCGTTGAACACGGCCAATCGTATCCCATACCGGATTCTTCCTGGTAGTCACCCAGAGCTGGAGCTGAAGAGTCTAGCACCCCAGCGATGCCTGAAGATGAGTGGTCTGAAGGCGGTATCTTGACCAATCTGCATACGATTTGGTCTGCATGCGTACGCGTTTAAACTCGTGTGACAATACCACCAACTCCATCACCACGAGAGAGGCCGTCAAAACCCATGGCAGATGAGCGAATAACGACAAGCGTTATTGGGGTCGCAGCATGCCGAAGTCATTGCAGATCACCGGCCCACGCTAGCCCATACCATATGCTGGCGATCAGACTGGCTGAGTACTAAGGTGAAAGGCCGTGTTCCCGGCCCAGACCAACTATTCCCGCACCTTAACATGGCATGATATGCTTCCATATACATTGCGCAACTACATCGTATCATGCCACGCACACACCGTGCAGTGCATGCTTCGATCTGAGCATCTAGATGAACGGTACATGGTATGGATGCCATCCACATCGTCCAAGCTTACGAGGTCTTAGCCCAGGCGTCAGGTTCAACCATGCAACTATGCATACCAAGAGTTGGAGTCAGATGCGATAAACGACGTGCAAGACAGCACGCCAACGCAGCCCTAAAATGATATGCAGCAATAGCGTTTCTTACAAGAAACAGGTTTCCCTTGCCAATTCTTCCCTTTAAGTCTTGACTAACATCTTCCTCATCTCACGATATTGTAGCATCATCTTCTCCGCACAGTTGCTAGCATCGGATGCGGTCATGTCTAGATTGCGGCAGATCGGCGTGGAAGACCGGACCATGAAACCATTCCATCGACAAACACGAGTCAAGATGCCTGACAGCCGTCTTCACCCACAGCATAGATCAAAGCTTGCGAACGATCGATTCGAGGTTGAGGCGAACTGTGGGGCTTCACGGTAATGGTCCAAGCGTTCACGATGGTCACACAAATACCATGCACAATTCGGGATAGCGGCGATTTGCTAAAGACATGACCGTCACTGTCCCGCAATATTAGTCATGGCGAAGATTTCGGGCTGCGCCGAAGTGGAACTGTTCACCCGCTTCTCGAGTTGGGAAGCATCCATATGGAAGTGGCATAATCACGGGAGTCGTTTACGAAACTTGAATGCTGTGTAGACTCGATAGAGTAACACCATGGGATCTTCCTTGACTGGAGACATACCTCATCAAGGATAGATGCTAGGTCTTGACCGTTTAACGCGTGTGCCGTTGACGCTGGTGCTGATTGCTTTGCACTGTTGGGCCTGACAGCTCATTATTGTCAAGCTCCATCGACCCCACAGCCACAGTTTCGTCAGTAGTGGAGGAGCAGCGTCCCTTGCATGCTCACACGATGGGGAGAATCGGCAGCATTGTATTTTTTCCCTCGGCCATCTTTCCTCTGATGCAACCTGCCCCTCCCTGCCGCCCCTCACTTGAGGAAAAGGAAGCTATGGCTTTGCTGGAACAGGGTCTAGGCTGCACGTAGCTCGTGCGTAGCCTACCCACTACAGCACACTATCGGCCGGACTTGACGACACGATAAGCTTTTGACATGTGTGTTCGGCGCACTTTCATGGTTGGTAGACAAACTTTCTTTTTGAGTTTGATGACAGGGTGGGCCTCGTGGGCATGGCAGGACCCTGAGAACGTGGAGAGTGTCAGGTATGAACCTGGGGCTAGGGCTCGAGGCGAGGTTGGCGTAATGGTGCTTGCAGCCTGCAGTTTCGTGGGTTCATGCGCTGTGATGGAGTGGTAGTACTGGTCATTATCGACTGTAGTAACGGTTATTGTGGAACACGCCTGTAAGATCCTTTAGCTGAGCGATGATTTGTGGTGGAATATGGTCGGAACCTCCGAGCATTGGTCTGCAAGAACCGCCGTTCCGGGATGGTGGTGTCACCCGTGTCTATCTTGTCTAGGTATCTCTGCTCACACACTGAACTGCAGGCTTGGCAAAAGAGGCCAAGCCTCCCACACCTGTGCGAGGTATGAGGGAAAATATCTCTGCGTACCCATTTGCGTGCCTAAGAAGGCTATTTTGGACCAGTTACTCTTTGTTGAGGTGAGTTTTCTGCTTTCGGAGAATTTTCTAGTTGTGCTCCACACCATGTCTCGACCCAACCCAACGATAAAAATAGACTTAGTTCATCTACGAGATGCCTTTTTGAGAGTCCGTCTGCACTACAACGTAAGGATACACGGTTATATTGATGGAGGTGGTATGATGGCGTTTCTACGTCATTCCTTACTATTTCGAATCCTTCAGCAATATAGGACGGAGGAAAGAGGTCAGAGTGGCGGTCATAGCTACCCCGCCAAACCGATAGAGCTTGAGCTTACTCAACACCTACTCAACATGGCCTAGATTACACATTGTATCGGGACATTACACCTGTCCTCTAGCTTAAACCTGATTGTAAACTCCATCAAATATCATACTCAGGGCTTCATCCTGCTAGATAAATACAATGGCGCCACAGAAACTCCTCGATACTCACATCCATCTCTGGCCGTCAACAGCCACATCCTCCTCGGACCATGCGTGGATGACATCAGGCCACAAACTCGCCCAGCGACACGGTGTAAGTGATTACAAAGTTACCACGAGCTCCAATCCGGTGCAACCGACGGGGTTCGTGTACGTGGAAACGGACCGATATCTCCCTTCACCTTCTCCCGACCTCTCTCCCTCGGATGACGACGGGAAAGTAATGCAAAAGCTGGGAGCGTGGGCAAAAGAGCCTTTGAACGAGTTGAGCTACCTCCGTCGCATTGCTGAAGGCAAACCTTTTGATGAGGATGGTCACGACGAGTTCGCCCCCACCCTCTTATCTGGTCTCGTGATCTGGGCACCTTTCTACCTCCCCGATGCACATTTCAAAGCATACATTCAGATCGCGCAGTCTGTGCTTGGAAAACATTCGTGGAAGAAGGTCGTTGGGTACCGGTACTTGCTTCAAGGGAAAGGTGTCGATGGCGTGAAGGAAGCGGTTAGCAACGAGAATTTCGTAGCCAATATCGTGGCTGTTGGAGGGCAAGGCAAGGCGTTTGATTTTGGTGTCGACTCTCATCGGGATGGGGTGGAGGTTGTAGAGGTTCTTAGTGCGTTGGTGGAGAAAATTAGGAAGACGGAGGGAGGCGGTGGGGTTAAGCTTGTGTTGAGTGAGTTTGCGTTTTCTATATTCAGAATTCCGACCCTATATCTCTATATACTCTCAATATCATCATTCTGTCTAGAGTGGACGAGCGATGTGGCAACTCGTCCCACCCATTTTCAGTGTATTCATGCAACTAATACATCCAGATCACTTTTGCAAACCCGATCTCTCCACCCCAGAATGGCCCTCTTATTCTCGCTGGTCAGCCGCTATGTCCGGTTTATCCAACGATCCGCACGTTTATATGAAGCTCTCTGGTGCCTTTAACGAATTTGCTCCCTCGCCCACCCCGTCCTCTGTTCAGGAACTCCTCACAACACTCACTCCATACTTCAATCACCTATACGATACTTTCGGTGCCAAAAGACTGATGTTCGCTAGTGATTGGCCAGTGTGCAATGTTGGGGGTCCCCAGGGAGAGAAGGATGGCGAGGAGAGGAATTGGAGTGTTTGGCGTAGCGTGGTGAAGGCATGGATGGATGGAAAAGGTTTGGAGGATGAAGAGAAAGAGTGGATTTGGTGGAAGACGGGAGTGGAGGCTTACGGAATAGAGGGATTTTGAGAGTGTAGTGAGGGTGAGATAGGGGGTTATTGGGTCACTGTGTGAGGAACATATGAGTACAAACGGGATATCGGTTCAGAAAATTGCAATTCCAAAACGATTCTCATTATCACTCATAAACAACAAATCTTCCTCTTACACAAGCTTCAGATCATATTTCATCTCAATAGTGGTTTGAAAGATGAAGCCAAAGTCACATTGCCGATGTTCTAGAAGAAGAAATCAGCTTCGGTCACAAATACCCCGAGCCTGAACCCCTCCATCCACCCGCACGCGTCGCGCCAAACAATCCATCTAACCACCTCTCTAGCACGATGACTTCAAAAAATCTCCCCACTTCCATTCCAGCCTCCCATCTCAACCCTAAATCCAGCAAGCCTTTCTACCCTCCATAATCCAAACATCACAAGCCCCTCACCAACCCCACTTTCCATCCCACCCCAATCCACCCCACACAACCGACAATGGCAACACAACCCCAACTCCTGCGCAACAAATCCACGGCCATAACCGGCGGCGTGACAGGCATTGGCCGTGCTATAGTCCTCGGATACATCACGCACGGCGCCAACGTGGCAGTCAACCACTTCGGCGACGCCAAATCCTCGTCCCAATACCAAACCCTCGTATCCGAAGCCGCCGCGATCCTAGGCAGCAAGGAAGAGGCTGAGAAGCGACTAGCAGAAGTCCCCGGCGACGTAGGCGATCCGGCTACAGGAAAGAAGTTGGTGGATACAGTGAAGCAGCGATGGGGAAGGTTAGATGTATTCGTGAGCAATGCTGGGATATGCGAGTTCAAGGAGTTTCTAGAGTACGTATATAATAAGATTACATTTCTTTCTATCCTCTCCCCATCAATCTAAATCTCAACCTCAATTCCCTTCCCTCCCCCCTCCTCCCCACTCTCCCCAACCCCAAGAACCCAACCCCCCACCATACTCACCCCACCCACCCCCAACAGCATCCCCCCCACCCTCTGGACCCAAACCCTAACCACCAACCTCACCGGCGCCTTCCACACCATCCAAGCCGCCGCCTCCCTCCTCTCCACACAATCCCCACCCGGCGGCTCCATAATCGGTATATCCAGCATCAGCGCCCTCGTCGGCGGTGCCCAGCAAGCACACTACACGCCCACCAAAGCCGGCATCCTCTCTCTGATACAGTCGTGCGCCTGTGCGCTCGGGAAGTACAATATTCGCTGCAATGCGATTCTGCCAGGCACTATCAAGACGCAGTTGAATGAGAAGGATTTGGAGGATGAGGACAAGAGGACGTATATGGAGGGGAGGATACCGTTGGGTAGGACGGGGGAGCCGGGGGATTTGGTGGGTCCGGCGGTTTTCTTGGCGAGTGAGTTGAGTGGGTATGTGACGGGGGCGCAGTTGTTGGTGGATGGGGGGTTGTTTGTGAATTTACAGTAGGGGGAGAGAAAATAGTTCGTCGTTTTGTCAATATAGGGTGTTCACCTGACTAGTTGGATTCTCTTGTCGTTTAAAGCATAACATTGCATCGTGTGATGGTGAGTGAACACAAGTAATTAGGGATATCATAGACATCGTGCACATGCCCGCCTAAAGTTCAAGATGGTACACTACACTTGCTAACCTATATGAATCCCCCACCAAGGCCATTCCCAGCCAACCCAAACAACACCACAAATGTCGCCTTCCCACTCCCGACATGCCCCAGGAACGCGTTCAGCTCTGCATCATCATCGATAGCAATCGCTACCTCTCTATCTATACCGCCTCCTCTGTGTACAATTACTCCTTCTAGCCTTACAACCACAGTTCCAGGGTGCTCCCGTAAAGCTAGGGTCTTGACCTCAGCGAAAGTACCCTCTTGCAATATACTGAGCCAGACGGTCTTGTTGGGCATGGGTGTGTCGGAGAGGGGGTGTAGGCGGAAGTAGATAGGAAGTGGACCTGAGGGAAGGAAAGAAGACTGCATGTGCGGAGACGGGGTGTAAGAGTGGGGGTTAGAATGAGAATTAGTGTTGAAATCGGGGAGTAAACGATGGATACGCGATTGGTGTTGATCTGACGTGACGGTGTTATGATCTTGTGGGAAAATGGATGCATCGCTTGCAGCGAGCAGGAGCGAAGGATCAATCTCAAAGTCTGTGGCTGCAGAAAGCGTAGGTACACTGGAGTTGCGTTGTGGAGCCAGGCCACTGTTAGCATTCTTCTGTCGAGTCTTTCTAGTACTCGAGGCAGGTGCTGCCGATGGAGCTGCAGGTCCTGGTCCGGGACCTTGGTGAACTTGCTTTGGCTTGGTAGTATCTTTCTGCGCGCGGAAGCGCTTCATAACATCGCGCGCAAGCACCTCAATAGCCTTTAACTTCATTGTGTGCTGCGGATCAGTCTGTTCGCCTGCAAGACCGACTACGTCACGCAATTGCTCGGACTCTTGTACCCATCTCTGCTTGAGAGAATTCCAGTGGTCGTCGCCAGATTCGAATCGGTTGGTGAAATGATCGGCCTTGAGAATGGCGAGGAAAGCGGCCCTTGCATGACGAGTCTGCTCTGGATTGAGACCGAGTACGTTCTTCACTTCAGGTAGACCCATTCGACTGTCCATGACGCGCATGCGCTTCGTGACATCCTGGCATATGACATCGAGGGACAAAGATTTGTAGTTCTTTGGCCGCCACATCGCATCGCTCTGCTGAAGCAACTCAGGTTCCTGCCGAAAGACGCTTGCTAGGTGATCGTTCTCTCTGATCAAACGTTGTAGAAGCTGTGCCCATTTTTCTGGCCCAGCAATTGTCTTCTTCATGACACCTTCCTCCGCGCAGATGGTCTGGAACTGGTCCCGCATTTCCCTGTACAGCTTGTTGTCCAGACTGAGGTAGGCTTTGCTTTCGTCGATGGTAGTCTCAGATGGAAATCGAGGAGGTTCGCCGGGGGCGTCTGCTGGCAGGCCAGCCCAACCCCGTGTTCGACGTCGTCGCTTCCGCGTGCGCCATTTCTCATCGCTCTCAAATTGCATTTGCTGTTGCCGGAGCTGTCTACGCAGTGCCTCCTCTGGATCGAGAGGCTCCCGTTGCGATTCAGCCTCTGCTTGGGTGGATGTCTCTCCAGCTTCCCGCTCAGACATCGCATCGTCTTCTCCCGACCCCTCCTCTTCACTCGAGCTGTCTTCTTGCGGTGCGGCCTGAATCTCCTCCCGATTCTTCTTCATATCTCCATTATGCTGCTTCCTCTGAGTGCCTGTCCGGCTTTCTCGCAGATACCATTGGAATCGCAGCCGCAGCCGCATGAGCTCACGGTCGTTGATCTGGTGGCCTTCGGCCTGGAGCGTGTCCAGCATGTCCTGCTGTGTGGCGTTCTTCTCCCATAGCTGCTTGACGCGTGCAATCAGGACGGGGTTCTTGTGCGCAGCTTTGTGCTTGCTCGGAAAGCCCCATCGCTTGAATTGTGTCTGGAAGGCTCGTTTGCTGGATTTTCATAGTTAGTCTCGGGCTATCATCTGGGCAGACTGCACAGCTGGTAACACCCGCGCTAGCACTAGGAGATGTGTGAAAGTATACGGCATGCCATACCGTCGACCGTGCAAGTGCATACCTGGGCGTGAAATCGCGCTGCTCCCAATACTCAATCACCTGGTCCAAATTCTTCCGTTCGAGCACATAGAGGCGTAAGCACTCCTCTTTCTTGTCATCCCAGTTGTATACCATGTTGGTGGTTGAGATCTGGTGGTCAAACTGCGTGAATGCTTCTTTCCGTGGGCTGCCCAAAGCGCAAAGACTGTCTTCCGGAGTGCCAAGACTATGTTTAGTCATCAGACTTAATGCAGCCCGCTCCGGCGCACTTTCACGTGGACCCTTCTTTCACCATTCGATGTGTCGTATCGTATCAGATACCCCTGCAGAACATAATGCGAATCCGTGAGAACCAAAAAGGGCAAAAGATGCTCACAAACCCTCCATCTCACTTCATCTCACCTCACCCCCTTCGGCTCGAGAGATCTAACACGTGACACTCATTTAAGCTACCAATCTGCACAGCTGCAGCATATTCAGCACCGTGATAGAATGATATTGAAAGTGAAGAGAGATCCGCTTCTCGGCGTTTCTCAAGCACCGACACTGATCACCAAGATTATCCACGGATAACGGAGACAAGAATTCCCGTCTATGAAACCCTGATCTTCGGTTGTCATGAGAGCTTTTCTATTTGCTGACGTGTCGAGGAAAAATAAGATGCCTCATTTGGAAACACCAAGACCAAATATAAGCATGTGTGCTTTTATGAATATATGCCAAGAATCCGTCTCCTAAATCTGTCGCTGGGACGACGAGGCGAGGCGAGACGTCGGGTGATGGTGCTAGAAGTCATACTTGGCTATCATAAGAAAGCAACGGTGATGCATATGTTCAATACGTAGAAAAGGTTATACCCATTCTATGATGGGAAGACCCGATCCTACAATAGTGGAAAAGGGTATCATGTATGTGCCTCAATCATAACAGATTCCTCGTGTCTCTATATCAATACTTCTCACACTCTAATCATCACACTACGACATTCCGTCCGATGTTCGCTTTTACCGAGTATTCGCCGAGTACTGAAGCGTCTACGAAGGCGGCAACTCCCCACCCTCCTGCATCTTCTCCCTCATCTTTTGCTCCAATGTTTGCGGCTGGCCCCCACCCGAGTTCAGGAAACTCAGATAGCAATTCCATCCCAAGCTCACCACATTGACCACCAGCACCCTCATGTCCAAGGGCACGAACCTGAAATTGACGGCTTGCACCCATGGCCACACCATGCAGTTCTTGACCATGCCCGTCACGTAGCTCTTCTGCAACCGCTCTTTCGGGGACGCGCCCTCGAGGTATGCCATGGACGAGAGGAAGAGGGCCATGTTTGTGGGTGCGAAGATCAATTGGTCGCAGGCGACGCGCGCGGCGATGGTGCCGTTGTTGGAGCGTAGGTTGATGTTGCGGGCGAGGAATTGGTACCATTTTGTGGCTGCTGGGCCAAAGATGGCTGCACCGTGACGTCAGCGTGGTAGAACGGAGGGGAGGAAGAACGTACCACCGCCATAAGCAGCCATTCGACCTGTCCTCGATAGATCATGTTTTTTGATACCCCTCCTCTCCACCGCTTGTTGCGCGAGGGTGTCGCCGGTCGCGAAGAGGACCTGTTTCCTAATAAGCTTCGTCTCCTAATCCCCTCCTGCATTCTCTCCAATTGTTCTTTGATGTCACACCAGCCCGCAAAGTTTGTAGGCAGCCATCGATGAGGCTAGGAATCGAAGGCCAGCAGGCCGCCGCAAGGAAAGGGAAGGGAAGCCGTACCGCCGTCGTAATACTCTGCGTGAGCAATGGAGCGCTCGTAAGCTTCGCCTGATACCTATCGCACCATTCACATCAGCCCTCCATCTCATCAATTCGATCCAATTCGCGCTTTCCGTTTCCGTCCAGCTCGGCCCCTCCCACTATCGGAGCTCCAACGGAAGTCACTTACCACCTGAAGGCCATTGCAACGTTATGTATGATTTTTTGCTCTCGGTGGACGAAGCTTCCGACAGCAAAATATATGCGAGGAGATGTGTGAAAGATGCGTGAAGGAAGATCCACGGTTATGCAGCTAGCAGACAAAGTTGTGCGGGCTGATGATGTAACGATACAGGGACCCTGCCACCCTGCGCGCGTCTCGTGGGAGCCGACCCCACGCATTCTGCCCCGGAATGGAGAACGTGGGACTGTCAGGCCGCTTACATCCGTCGATAGCAGTGGCATGGGGAAAACACAGGGACAGTTTAGAGCCTGTTCATTACAGGCAACTCGGCGCGATTGGACACCAACCCCAAGGTTTGTCACAGCCATAGTTTGTAGAATATCTAATATCGGTCGCAGACGAGTGGTTTAAGAAAGTAGATTCATCTATCAGATCTCCCCATTACATCGCGTCAAACAGAGTCCCCAATGCGCAGACTGACTTTCGCAAAGCCTCGAGGGTATAGTATAGCACAAAAGGACCGACAGATATACAGCGGATACAACGGCCGTTCATGAAGGAAGAAAAGACCAGTAGGTAGTACAGTGACACATACATGCATGCGTGGGGATGGTACATAATCCAGAGTCGAAGAAGAAGCTGTAGAGACCGTATCCAGCTCCGGTCCCTGTCCCTTCCTGTCCAGTATCCTGGCCCATCCCAGACCACCCACCCATCCATTTGGAATAAAGTAATGGCAAATATACGCAAGAAAAAAAGTCCGTTCCCAAGACGCCAATCGCGCTGATCGATACCCAGATCAGGCCCATGCTCGCAACAAAACGCATCCAAAAGTCGTTCCCGTAGTTTTCGACAGTGGTATTTTGAATAAGAAGGAAAGGGTATCTCGTGACAATTTAGTCGATTTCCATCCTTTGCGGTGGTTGCGGTCCGCTGAGCGAGGGCATCTCGTTGCCGTAGCCTTGCTTATCGCTGCCTCGTCCCGTGGCCTGGTTGTTGACGTGCGGCTTCAGGCCCTTGTTGAAGTTGTGCGTGCATATGCAGGCGATGATAATGGTGATGATGACGAGCATGAGAGTAAGCACTGCGAAACTGGCAAGCGATTTACGGGCAGGCTTGTAATCTTCCAGACGACTGGCGTCGGCCGCCCACATGCGCACTAGCTTGAACAAGAAGTAGGCAAGTGCGATGAAGTAGACGATGATGACGACAATCATGCCGATGACGGACTCGCGGCGCACCCAGAAAGCGGCCAGGATCAGGATGACGAAGGTAATGACCAGCGCGGCGGCAGTGAGGGCGCGTTCGGCATAACTGGTTTTGGGAACGGCGACAAGAAACTGGACAGTAAAGGCAAGGAAAAAGAAAAAGTCGAACTTGAGAAGGGCGATGTAGATCTGGGGCGGTTAGCGACGGTGGGTTCTTGACATGGGGATGAGTAGCGTGCGTACCTGGTATGTCAGATATCTGCGCTTGAGACGCAAATCGGCACTGATATGCTTGTAGATGCTCCACGCAAATTCATCATATAGCTTCCAGGCGGCAAAGGATAGGACGGCGGTCGCGACGGCCATCAAGATGGGCAGGGCAATCAACTCTGCCTTGATCTCGTTCCAGACATCCACGTCAGTCAGCGCATCGGCCGACTTGAGGCTCTTGATCGCATCGTTGATCTGGTCGAACTGGATGGCGGCGTAGATGAGAATGCCGATGTTGTAGAGTACAAGGCCGATGACCTGGATGGTGTTCTTCTGGTGCAGGGCGTCGTAGACCAGGACCAACATGTAGATAAAACCGAACATGAAGACGGCGAGATATGTGGGGATGATCTGTACATCGGTGTGATGCTCGGGCAGTTTGGACTCGTCGAAGCTGCTCTGGAATCGCGCGAAGACATATCTGCAGCGGTTGTTAGTATGCTGGGCAGAGCAGAGCGGGCGCCAGGGCAAGGACGTACGCTTCTAGAGCAAGAGCGACCACGACCTGGACGATGGCCGCGACCATGAACAGCCACGTCCACTTGGTGTTGGGGATGTACATCCTGCGTGCGCGCTTGGGGGGCGGTGGCAGTGTTGTGGGGAAGCCCTCGCGCTCGTGGTATCCGCCGGGCGTGGTGTCTTGTTGTTGGGCTGCGTAGGGGGGGTAGTTGTCGAACGGCTGCTGCTGGGTAGGATAAATGTCCAGTGGCGGTTTGCCTCCGAGGAGGGATGTGCGGGCCTCGTGGTGAGTAATTTTGGCGGAGAAACAGCCGCTTCAGGGCGGCTGGTGGTTAAGTGGATGAGTGGAGCGTGCTGTCGTGCGGGTTGAGCTGGACAGCGTGCGACAACGGGCAGCGCAGGCGGCGGAAGGAGTGCGGGCGTGCGGGAGCGCGTGTGAGACGGGTGTGAGGCACTGCGAGGCAGTTGGTCTGCGGCGGGATGCAGCGAGTGGACAGGCGTTCGCGGGACACTGAAACCGACAGGACGGCGCGGACGAGACGCAGGAGTCGGGCTGGCGCACTGAAACTCGTAAAGCTGGGCGGCGACACGGGGATCGCTGTTATCGCGGGAGGGCGGTATTGCAGGTCAGTTGGGGCGGCGCAGAAGCAGCGAGCGGCGAGAGTGGGCAGGCGAGTGAGTGTGAGTGCGAGGGAGGGAAGGACAATAGGAATGGAGTGAAGTCCGACGGGCGTTCAGAGCAGTGTTTTACGCTTGGGGATGGTGCAGCGGGCTGATTGTGTGGAGCATTAGCCTGGCTGGCTGGCTGGCTGCCTGCAGCTAATAAGCCGGGCTGAAAGGGTCGGACCTAGGACCTGCGCGGCCTCGAATAAGTCGGGGAAGTGTTTGCGCGATACCAGCAGGGCGCGAGTCGGGGATGTCGAGGGCACTACTGGAGACGCAGAGGGGGGGGCTCTCGACGCGGCCGGCGATGGGGATGGATGAAGGAGAGGAGGATGCGCGAGCGGATGGATCACACGAGAGATCAGCCAGCTTCTCTCTGCGTAGGGACTCTGATGGAATGCCCAGCCTGGTCAGCATACTCGGTGGCTTTCTCCTGTCTGTCGCCTGTGTGCTGCTGCACGGCACAGCCTTCACACCAGCCTCACAGCTCCGCCATACGGCCCTGCGTCTGATTGGCCGCCGCCACATGAAAAGCGGGCCGTCTATATTTGGTGAATCTCTCGAACAGGTCTGTGGCTCAGTGGCTCAGTGGCTCTGTGGCGCGTGCAGCGCCGTGTAGTGGAGCTGGACATTGCGAAACCGTGCCGCTCTCCGAGTCCAATTCACCACCCATGACGTCCCGTATGTAAACACCGCCCGCGTCCCGACGGCGCCCCTTTTTCGTTTGTGCTGATCGAATGCAGCAGAGCTGGTGCTCCAGAAGGCCGCCGAGGATGGCTCGCTCGACCCGTACGTACCCCAACCCCACTTCCAATCCTCTCGCGTCATCTCAGACGCAGCCCGCCAGTGCGCTTCATGCGTCGCTGTGGGTTGTGGTTTCTGCTTGTCTCTTGCTAACGGTGCCAGTGCCGAGTGGCCCCAGACGTTGCAGTATATTCTTGATCGCCTAGATGAGGTCAGCCTCCCCAGACCACCCCTAGACGATCGAAGCTGATGGCGGCAGATCATCAACGACTTCCCCAAGCCTGCGCATTCTACCGACCCCTCCTCTAGCACTCCCGCCCAGCCACAGCCTGCCGTCTCAAGCCAGGACTCTGCGGCTGGCGACAAGGAAAATGCTGCGCCGACTACCCCAACCCGACCACCAGTTCCGACCTTCTCCACCGAAGCGGGTGCCATTCCCCAAGATACCGTCAACGCCTATTCTTCAATACGCAATCAGCTGGCGGCCACCTTTGCACAGGATGCGCCGCACACCATCCAGCGGCTAGCCGAGCTGATACTAGAGCCAAAGCGCCGTTACCGATTCCTGCCTCCGTATCTCCGTGCCCTCGACCGCATAGTTTCCGTCTCCTCGCCAAATGCCCTCTTCCCGCTCCCGCAAGCCGTGCTGAATGCTCCTTCCGGTCTTCTCAATGGCACATCTGCGCAGTCGGCAGCCGCCCTTGGCTCCGACGAGTCTCTCGGCGGTGCACTCCTCACACCTATTCCATGGCTGCAGTCACGAGGTGCACAGAACGAACTCATCTCAGAGAGTACCGAGATAGTCGACGGGCCCAACGGCGCAGGCAGGATCGAGACGGTCACGGTGGCAATGCTCAATGGCAGCAGCACGTCACCGACACGTACATCTCCGCCTAGCTCAAGCGCAATCTCACAAATCGCATCCTCCCACCCCGACGGCGAGACACTGCCATCCACCGGGGCCGTCACACAAGGCGAGATCCTGCGACAAGAACAAGAAGCCGGCGTGGTCCTCAACAATCCGCACTCGCTCACAGGGACCCCCCACCGCACCGTCAGTGAAGCCGACCCCGGCCCTGCAGTCGTCGACACAGTCGAGCCCGAAGAGGAATCCCCGCATGCGCGCGGGCCCGAGATCATCGGCATGGAAGACACAGGGCCGCAGAAGTCGGGTGGTTCGCTGGACATCGAAGGCGCCGTGGGCAGACCGAGCCTCGAGCGAAGCAGCAAGAGTCCCGGCCCCCCGTCCACCGCTACCGATTCCAAGGACGAGGAGATGGAAGACGCGACCAGCGACAAAAAAGGCGAGCAAGACAAGAAGGAGAAGGGGAAGGGCAAGCCCGACGAAGAGATGAAGTCCGATGAGTAGGACCATCGGCCTCAGCAGCCTCGCCGCGGCAGCAGCCAGAAGCGCAAGTCAGGGGATACTTAGTTCGTAAAACCCGAGACGCCGAAGAAATTGCGACAATTGATGCCTCGGGACGCTACCCTAATGAGCTAAGCGAGACGGGGCGGATGTTCGAGCGAATTACGTGGTTTATTGCGAACAAAGTGAATGCAGGAAGACTGTGAAAGCAATTGTTAGATATCCATGAATGACATGATACTATGCTTTTCATATTCAGGTCCTGTCCTGTCCTACTCTATTATATCCATCATATCTTCAAACATGCTAGGGAGAGCACGAGGACCACTAATGATTCCTGCAACCATGGATACGAGAGATTTGTGGTTTTATGGTTCAATTGCAATTACTGAGACTAGAAGTATCCAATCCAGATCCCGTACAAGTGAATCCGTTCGCAGTGGTTTCTCGCTGATCACCAAGAAGTGTCACGCAGATGTACCGCAGCACACTCCGTCTATAGAAAAGATGCTGTTTAAAACAAAGTATGCCGAAGCCGCCGTGGGTATGTTTCTGTCGGATACCGCCGCCCTCCCCATTTTTGTCGCTGCCATAGTATAGTACACCGAAGTGGTACAAAAGCTCGCTCATTATTATCGTGTACAAAAGAAGCAAAAAAAACACATCCCTCCACCGTTCAGTAGAGAGACCGTTGTCCAAGATCTAATAGCATACATCGGCATCCTGGTCATCGTAGTCGTTGTTGTCGCTCAGTGGTCTGTCTATGGTTCGTTGTATTGTATTGTAGAAACCGGAGATATCATAGTGCTGACGGTCTAAAATTGGCGACACCCCTGCCTGTCTCGATTTCAGGAAAGAGGTGACAGGTTCGAGCATGGACCGTGCAGTCGGACGCCCTAATCGACGCGCACCACCACTCG
Source organism: Massarina eburnea CBS 473.64 (assembly GCA_010093635.1). Taxonomy (NCBI): domain Eukaryota; kingdom Fungi; phylum Ascomycota; class Dothideomycetes; order Pleosporales; family Massarinaceae; genus Massarina; species Massarina eburnea. Next base: position 143,492 of record MU006790.1, on the reverse strand, counting down.
CGGCTTCTTCGACTGTGACGAAGTAGGGAAATCGTCGAGGATGCGGGTTTGCTGCCGAATCTCCTCCTCCTCCTCCTCCTCTTCTTCTTCTTCTTGGTCGTCGCTCACATCGATGGCATGGCCTCGTTTCTGCCCTATCGTTGATCCGGCCATGCTCGATTTCCGCGAGCTATCACCTTGCCTGGACCCTTGACTGCGAACCGGTGGTGTAGCGATGCTCGAAGGTGCCATGAAGGACCGCAAGTTCTTGAATCCATTACCGCTACCACCACCACCACCATCAGGCACGGGCGCACTTCCCTCAGTGTCCTTGGCTTTGCCGACGCCCTCCATCAACTTGATCTTCTTGCGCCATCCGCTGGGATCACGATCAGTGTCGTATTTGCCGACTTCCAGGCCATTGATGGTCTCGAGATCCAACGCTTCGGCACGTGATTTAGCCCACCACCACGAGCTACCTGGCGAAGCTATGATGCGGTTGTCGTTTTCGCAGGCAAACTGACGCGCTTCTAAGATGCTCTCGTGACCGTGATCGAGCATGGATGTGTGTGTGGACGGGAGCAACATTTGCATTACATCGAGTTCGTAGAGACGTCCAAGGACGCGGCGGAAGGGCACAGCTAGCTCTTTAGTAGCGGGGTGAAGCGGGTACCATTCACCGTAGCCGTCGGCTACTTTGGGAATGTCGATGTTTTTGTCACAAGCCCACTGCTTGTCTGATCGTGAGGCCTCCGTTGTGTATGCCTGGCCAAAGATCCAAACATGTGAACTGTATGGTTCTCCGTCGTCGTAATCATTGCCCGATGCTTGGTCCAAATTTTTCATCATTAGTTGAATAGACCGGATAACCATGATGTCTGTGCATTCTTCTTCTCCATTGTCAGCTTTTGGCATCAATCGCACAGTGTCACCAACGCCCAGGAATTCAGAGCCCACATAAAGGCCGTGGGCGTATATAGAGGCCTCCGGCCACTTTCCACGGAACCGATACATTCCCATGAGGGAGAGCACTGACATCGCTGTTAGAGCGTTCTTTATAGTTGGGTGCCAGTCTTCGTCGTCATGACTTAACAAATCTCTCCACAAGAAGAACGGCCGAGTGTAGCTCACGGGAACGTACTGATACCGCTTCGATAATGATTTGTTCTTGTCGTTCGGATTCGGGAGCGGTTCGACCCGCAGACCAGACCAACTGACGTTGTACTCTTTCTCGCCTTCGTGAATCGCATCATTAGTTTCTACTGGTTCTTCAGGCACTTGTCCGACGAGGCCAGCCTCCCAGACCGGGGCGCCTTTGAACGTCATGTTCACCGGATCGTAGAATTGGTGCTCGCCTGTCTCTTCGCTCTGAAGAAATTCCAATCCATCTGGGATGTTTCGGATATACAGTACGATGTCACCAACCCTAGGTATCCATTGTGCTTCTTCCTTTCGCTTCGTTAATAGTTGTGGTAAGATAGCCTGTTCGGCGCGCCAATCCATTGACATAGGCTCCATTATGGCTTCATCTAGTTTTCCGTGTCGCTTGAGCTTGTCGATTAGATTGCGGTATACATCTGGAGTCCCCTCCTCATCTACACGACTCGCATCCATGCCTGTAAGCACCATCTTTGGCCGACCTTTGAAAACTTGTGGGGCTGGTACTGGAGCTGACGAAGAGGCTACTGGTCGTGTTGGCGCAGGTTGTGGAGGTGATGATTTGATAGATCCGTTGACGCTCGACCTCGCACCCACGTTTGAGTTTGAGTTTGAGTGGCTGCTGGAACTATGTAGCACGCCTCCCTTGATGCACATACTGCATGGGCAATCGATAGTGTTTCCACCATTGTTCATCATCCATTCGAAATGAGGATAGAAACGGTTTGGGGAGTCGAAGGTCTTGTGTTTTGGATTTCCATACAACCACTTGTCCAGGTGCTGTGGATCCTTTATGCGGGGTTTCTGGAACATGGCATAGCCGTCAGGCAGCCGCTCGAGAGTGTACGAGATACCGGGGGCGGCCTCTCCTCGCGCCCTCATCCATTCTGTGGCGATCTTCTCGAGGTACAGAGTGGGTGGGTCTACCTCTGTGTATCCGGTACCGACAGGTCTATGCGTAGGATCGCCGTCAGATGCAGCGCGTAGGGGAACAACGATTTTGCGGACCATTGTGTCTGGAAACCGTGATACAATGCCGTGTCAACTTTATTGAAAGTGTAACCAAAAGTGGAGTAAAGGATTGTAGAATTGAGGTTGTAAGCAAAGACCAGGTGCGAGGTAGGCGGGGTAGGTGGATGTCTTAGTGAAGCAGTCGCGGCGGAGCTCGATGCAGGTGCAGTCAACTTTTGAGGAAGTCGCGATTTTCAGCCGCCCAAACCAGCGGTGGCGATGGCAGTGGGAGCGGCGGCGAGTGTCCTGAAGATGCAGATCAAGGGTATTGAGTATACTGTAGTGGCGGTAGAGGAATGCAGGTAGACTAGTTGAGGTTGTAGTGGGCTGGCTGCTAATGGTGGTGGTGGGGCAGGCCAGTCGTGCAACTTCGTCAGCAGTCTCTGCAGCCAGCAGGCCAGAAAAACAGGTGCGACGATGCGGAGGGGTAAACTGAGGCAGTAGACTTATCGTGTAGAAGGCATATAACGTAAGGGCAGCGTTGTGGAGATGCCCAGGCTCATAACCTATTAAAAGTGTAACTAAAAGTGGAGTAAAGGATTGTAGAATTGAGGTTGTCCGAGAACTCAGCTATCTAGGACTCACGCTAAGCCTCAACAACAGGTTCAACGGTGACTGCGAGACTCGAGAGCGTTTGTAGGTGCCAATCTTGACGACGCGTCGTAGAAGGCTTGTCGAGGTGACTGCAGAAGTTGGGATGTCGTTGTCAGCTCTTGGCAGGCACAATTTATCGATAGACCCACAGCGGTATCCCTGCCACTCTGCTTCCCTGCTTCCCTCCATGCATGCATGGACCAGCCCCCAGCGACCGAACGAACGACTCACGAACGACTCACGAACCATGAAACGACTGCATGCATCACCAGCATCAAAACTGTCCTTTTGACAAATACCAGCAGTTCACCGCGACATATTGAAACGAAAGGAAACTGTCCCACACCTGCATTCTTTAAACCGTCTCCCGTCTCAAGCCCACGATTCAAGCCGTCTCTATCACTTGAGCCCTAACCTCCAAAAAGCATAGAGAGTGGCCAGATCTACGCCCCAAGCCCACGCGAATGCCAAAACCAGCATTACACATGCACTCTAATCCTCCTCGACCCGATGTTTAATGACTCTAGCTTTATAGAGACTGGCGCTGCTAGGCTCCTTTGGAGATGGCGACACTGTCCTCCTGCGCGCCATGCCGTGCACGGACACCACGCGCGGTCCACGACTCGGGAAGGCCATGGGGGAAGGGGATGATAGGACTATGGGGGCCCGAAAGATGTGTCTTTGCTTCTGCGCGTTCTTCTCTTCTTATCCTTCATAATAATTGTTACTTCCTAACTGTCGATTGGGACCCTGACTATAGCAGACCGTGTCATCACGTTATGGATAGCTAAGCATCGAATTGATCGCCATTGAGCGTGCGTAGGAACTGGAAAGGTAGACGGGATAGACGATAATACCGGTGGCTTGCGTCCAGCCTCGCTTCGAAGCATATACTTCCGTCAATCAATCACTGTCCCCCGCTATCGACTGTCACGATGACTTTCTCCTGGTCGAATCCGAATCCGCAATCCCACCAACAGCTCCCGGAACCGAAACGAATCTCTACCCCAGCCGGCGAGCGACTCTCCGTCATCCTCGAGAGTGGGAAGCATGGTGCCGCGTACCGCGCGAGAGAAGCACATCGCGCATCAGTGCGGAAAAGCGGGCTGAATCCAGTACTGGCCGATGTACCACGAGAGAGCATGGAAGAGGAGAGTGGGAATGTCAGTTACAGCCACAGTGTGTGGAATGACGGGGAAAAGAAGCTCGACGCGTTGCGGAACCACGAACAGATCAAAAAGAGGGGAGGTTTGAGGAGAGTAGCCATCATAGTGGGTATTATACTACTATGTATCATTGCGCTGGCCGTCGGACTAGCTGTCGGGCTGGCCGTGGGGCTGAAGAAGTCAGGCAGGTACGTCTTCGTCTTCATTTGACTGGAATGGTCGTTCGTACTAATCCCACAGCAGTTCATCCAGCGACTCCGAACAAGCCGCCGCACCGACTTCATCATCTTCGCCGTCCGCTACTTCCGACCTCCCCTCCAACTTCCCCGTCGGGTCCTACTCTCTACCAACCTTCCTCGACACCGTCCAAACAAACTGCACCCCCATCGCCTCAACCTGGACCTGCTACCCCTACACCACGTACTATACCGACCGCCAGACCTCGCTTGCCACCTTCGACTTCAAAATATCCGGTTCCTCCGACGCGTACAAAATCTCATCAATATCCAGCCAATTCGGCATCTCTTTCAACAACGCAGATTTGCCATTATTAGACAAAGGAAAAGACACAGAGCGATACAGATTCCAAATCAGCACCACGAAAACCGTCAGTAACATAAGCGATGCGAACGTGATAAGCGGGGACCAAAAGGCGGAATGTAAATACTACAACACGAATCTCCAAGCGGTGCTTTACACGAAGATGAAGAAGGAATGGCCGGATACATCAAATGGCGATCCGTCGTCCAACGCGACGAATCCGGAATGGCCATTCGGTGAGTCTTCTCCCTACCTATTCAAGGACAAACAGCATGATGGTGTGCTAACCAGGGGAATAGCTGTTCGCGTCGAACAAGCCGTCGGCGGCGGCGACAATGTGCCCTTCTGCTCGGCACCCAGCGGGCAGCAAATCGGTCTTGCAGCGCAAGATGCGGGTCAACTATGTTCCTGTTTATACAGGAATTGGCATACGCCCTCGTAGCGCCGAATCTCGTTCCTCCTCCTTCCCTCCTTTCAGTCATTGGCGCTTTTGTATTCAGTTTGATGTTCTAGCGTTTGATATCTTTTCTCCATGTTGCATGTTTTGTTATGGCTAGCGTGGAGTTTGTATGTTTGTTTTGTATGAATAGGTTGTATGGTAGATATTATTGGTGTATTGGTGGGTGTCTTACATACATGTACACTCGTTTTGTTTCATCTCTTTCTTTACACAATAGCATAGTATCTATTATTAGCGTTATATATAGCATGGAAGAGGCCAGCAGTATCAAAAAGTTAGTTTATTAAGAGAAGTGGAGAGAAGGAACACCACAAAATACACAGGTCCGGTAAAGAGCAATTATCATAATCACACAATTCTGTACTCCAAATTCCCTTCCTTTCCATCCAAAAAAAGCAAAACAAAAATCACTTCCTTTGGCTACTACGCTTTGTCGCGGTTTTCTTCCTCCCTTCCTTCTTCCGTCTAAGCTTCTTTCTACATACAACTATGAATTACTCTGTCGCCATACCACACACGCTTCCAAATGCCCAAAAAAAGCCAAACAATCGAGACGATTCGCTGCGGTGCCGAGGGGGGTATATCCATCGCAAAACAAAATTATTATATATCAAAGCAAAGACTCAAATCTCGTACATCTCGTGTCCCCACCTACCCATGCAAAAAAAAAAAAAAAAGCAAGGTTGGGGAGAGCAGGTACAAAAAAACGCCGGGAAACGATGCTGAGGCGCTGAACGATTTCACACACTTACTACCCAACCGGGAATCTACGGATGCAGGGTATGTAACGCCGGGCGAGGCCCAAAGACAAAGCGCGAGCCAGATGCAGAGAAGGATTACGACAATAGGACGACAGGGAAGAAGCGAGGGAAAACAAGTATTAAAGAGTGTACACTCTACTCACATCAAGAATGAAAGGAATTCAAAAAAGTGAGTCTTCAGATTCTCTCACTCTTCGGCGAGAGCCTCCCCGAGAGCTTCGGTGTCAAGGTCGTCGACCACAATCTTGGTCGGCGTCTCAGGAACAACGAAGAAGCCCCAAATCGGCCCGCTTTGGTTCACGCCCGCCGGCCTCATCCTTTTCTCTTCTTTCGCTTTGCCCTTGCCTTTCCGCGTCGTATCGGCAGAAGACTGTGTTTCGCCCGATTTCGTAGAAGCGGGGCGGGAAGAGCGGGAGGCTGAAAGAGAAGGCGACGAAGTTGTGGTGGTGGAGGCGAGTTTGGAAGGTTCGAAGGGTTGTGAAGGTGTGGGTGTGGCGCCCCATTTCCCAAAGACCCAGCCGCCGAGTTTGTTGGTCAGACCGGAGTTTTGTCGAGTGAGGGATGCGGATGTGGTATTTCCGCGATTTCGTTTCGTGGATGTTAGGCTGGCATGAAGGATAGAGCGGTTGAAGGTACTGCTGTCTAGATCTCTGCGACTCATGTCTGCTGTCGCCGTCGCCGTCCAGGGAGTAAGTGCGGGTCCAATTGAGCCTGCGCCGCCGGGTGAGGCGAATCGGAAGAGCTGTGAGGGGCGTGGCCGTATAGTGTGGATGTCCATTCCCGACACTGAGATTAGAGAGTCGTGGGAGGCGCGCCGGAATCGGGGACGGTGGAGCGGCATATGGGAGATGAGGTTGCCTATGTCGTCTTCATCATGAGAGGCTTCATCAGGGGAAGTGAGAGAATGCTGGTCGAGACTTGTCGAATCATCTTCGGCCTCTTCGGGTATAGAGCGGGAGAGCGTAAAAGTGTCATTTGCGAGGGAGCCCGCGGGACTGCTGGCCGAGACTATTGCTATTGCGGGGCTGCTCTTAGCGCTTATGGAAAGAGGTGTGCTAGCGCTTTTGATGGTTTTCAAGCTTGGTGCCTTTAGACTTTGCGATTTCTTTCGATAGTGAGACCACACATTTCCTTTCGCAAACGTGTCCGTTGGTGCAAACATCGGTGACTGGAAATCGACAGAGTCCGACGGGCTTGTCGGGCGTGAAGAGTCATAGGCAACGTCGCTAAATACACGGTCATATATTGACTCACGGCGCGTCACCGACACGGGTGAACTGGGCAGCGATGGAGCGATGGTGGTGGCATTGGACAGGCGATTGGAATTGGGTACCGTGACAGCGGTATGTGAGATAATGGCGGCCTGTGAACTCGGATCGGGCTGTACAGGAGAATAATGCGGGTTCGCAATACTGAAGCGTTTGTTCCTCGGTCGACGGGCTGGTTTAGACCTTGGGGCGTTCTTCGTCGGTGCTTGTCCGTGGTAGTGATGGTGGATGTGAAGTTCCTGGCTCAGTTTGCTTTCTATTCCCAGCTCCTGGTGCAGTGTCGGAGCCCTTTCTTCAGCGGCAGGCGAGTGCTTTATTCCCAGCTCCTTGTACAGCGTCTGGGTTGTTGCCTCAACTCCAGGCGGAGTAACGGGCTGGTGAGCTCGCAGCTGATCCCGCAGGCGTTCGACCTCCTCATTCGAGTTGAGAAGCATCCCTCGCAGCTCCAAGATTCCATGTTGTAGATTCGTATTGTCTAACAGGATGTCCTTGACGAAGTGAGACACGACGCTCGTGCTGCCTTTCTCGAAGCCTGCTTTGGCCTTGAGTCTGCCTGATGCGGTTGCCAGTTCTGCGTCCACTGCTATGCGCCGCTCCATACGCGCCACCACCTCTGCGTGGCGTTCCCGCTCTTCGTAGGCCTCTTTTTCAATCCGGTCGATTTGGTCCTGGAGCTCGGCGAGAGTCTGCTCGGCCTGTCTCCATCTCTGCATGGCCGTGCGTTCATCCGCAGTCTTCAAGTCCAGGATGTTCTGCATCTGCGTCTGCTCCCACTCGAGATCGCTCAGCTGGCGCTCTAGTAGCCTCGTGCGGTTTGTCAGAGTGCTCAGGCGCTGCAGCTCCGCCTCGGTCGAGTGCAGCGTGTCGGTAAGCGCCTGCACCTGGGCGTCCGAGCTGGCGACTGCCTCGTTGAGCTGCTCCAGCTGGTCCAGAAGGTCGCGGTTCGCTTGGATCGACTGTGCATTTTTCTCCTCGAGCTCTCTCTTCTCACTCTCCAGGCTCTCGATGGTGGTGAGCATGTTTCTGCGGTCACGCTCGGAGTCGGCGACGTAGGACTCATGGCGGATCAGCAGCGCCTGCAGCGCAAACGTCAGCGGCATGTCCCCTCGACCTCTTCAACCGCGGGGCAGTATGGAGGAGTAGCAATATCTCCTCGTCAACCGCAGAGCCGTATGGAGGAGTAGTAGTAGATGTCGGCATACCTTTCCGAGTTCCGCCGCCTTGGAGACATTTCGCTCCAGGCCGTCGACCTGGCGCGCATTGTGTACTAGGAAGGCGCAGTCGTCGCTGCCGCAGCAACACTTTGGAATGTTGTTGATGCTGTGGCTCGGGCCTGCGAAGTCCATAACAGGGACAGCTGCGTTACCGCGGCCGCGGGGCTCAAGACCTTCTTCCTCCCTATAGAACGCGGGCGGACGAGTTGGGCGAGAAGCGTTGGGCAGTTCGAGTCGCGCATGCTCTCCGACCCTAATTACACATGGAGGAGGGTGGGGGGGTAAGGAGAGAGAGTTGAGAGAGAGGGGGGACACTGAGGGATAGTGAGGCAGGGAGTCCGGTGGGCGCGGCGCGTGGTTGTATCTTCCGTTCCTGACCAGTGACGACTAGGTTCTCACTAGGTCACCGTGAACTGGGCCATCCCTGCCACCTGCCAGCGAACTGCAGACCCCACCACACTGTACCGCTTATGTCGCTTTCCGCCCTGCACAGCGACGATTGGAGTCATTGGACCCATGTTTGCATTTCACCGCCAACACCAGCGGTCACAGCCTCCGCGACTATCACACGAGCACACATTGCCGCACACTCTACTGCACACTTCTCCTATTGTTTTCCTGCTCTGTCCACGGCGTCCAGCGCCCGGGGTGGCCGGGGGACAGAGTTGCGTCGGCCCTGCATCGGGCAAGCCTTGTGAAAACCCTAAGATTGCGAGATTGCCGTCATGTGAACGCGTTTCTCGCTCCGCTGCTCGATTGGGACGCGACTGCTTGGCGCTACTATTGCGGTTAGCCTGTGATCGGCGTGGGTTAGCGCGGGTTAGCGCGGGCTAGCGTGCACCGGTCAGCCAGACTTGGCCCGACTGTGAATTGTATTGAAAGTGTAACCAAAAGTGGAGTAAAGGATTGTAGAATTGAGGTTGTCCGAGAACTCAGCTATCTAGAACTCACGCTAAGCCTATTCGGGAAGCACAGCCCCGATCACGTCATCCTGAGAATTGACAAGAGCGTTGAACAATAACAGTCCTCCTAATTTAAAGGATTAGTAATTTAGAACTATAAAATGAAACAGTGTCCTCTATATTAAATAGACTATTATTGTAATGCAAATACCTAGCTAGCTAGATCCTCTAGAGTGGGCCTAGGTAGCGCTTTCGTGCACAAGTCTGCAAGATTAGCTTTAGATAGGACGTGCTAGATATTAAAATCTCTATTAGTATATCTCTCTCTAACAAAGTAGAAATAGACGTTAATGTGTTTAGTTTAATTGCTAATCTTGTAGTTTTTAATCAGGGCCTTAGCAGCTTAATTGTCTACTATTAGAACAGATAAAATTAGCTAATTAGAATTAAGTAATTCTTAGAGGGTATAGCGTGTCTAGACTAGATAGCTTGCAGCGTAAGAGGCAGCTATATATTTAGCTTTACCTGTAGAGCAGGTAATATACAATTGCCTCTTTGCAGACTAAGCAAGCGTATACCTATTTACCTTCTAAATAAACCCTAAAAATAATTTCGCGTTATCTAGGTCTAAGTTAAATAAGGTATCTGAATACATAGTAATTACTAGGATTCTAATCTAGGGCCTAAGCTTAATAGCCTTGTTAATAGTAGTCTAGATGTAGCGAAGCATTTGCTAAGCAAGCTTAAGATACAGCTCTAATAGGTTAGTATTATAGGATACTATTATACTTACTGTGTATAAGAGGTCTAGACGTAAGACAATAGCAAGGAAGTTAACTAAACTAACTACTAATTAATACTCCTTTTAAATAGCAGGGTTAAGATTACTAGTGTAGCGTTAAGCGAAGGCGTTAGGATTAGCAGGTATATACCTGCTATTGCATTTATCTATTCTATAGCAGCGCAGAATTGCTATTACGTAGGTGCGTTAGTAAAGCAGAATAGCATTAGTATTAGTATTATACTTAATCTTTAGTCCTAACAGCATCCTAGGTTAACTAAGGTCCTTGAACTAGAATCTGTCGCTAGTAGTTTGCAGGAATTTTAATATAGTAACCTAAGTGCTAGTTATCAAAACATCGTTAATATAGATACCTAAAATGATATCTGTAGCTATAAAAACGCATAGATTAAAAGCGGTTTAGATAAACCCTTAAGCCGACAGCTATATAGCAAGCAACTTATACTATTTATAACCTAATTACTTTAAACTGTACAGAGCCTTTATTAGTCTAATTATAGTTAGAGACTTGCGCGTGTCTAACGCGTTACAATTATTACTTTAGATATATGTAACTCCTAGCAGGCAGCGTACATAGATAAAGTGTTGCAGGCTACTATTTAGGTATACAGCATTAAAATTAACTTGTCTAAGTAACTATTTGCGTAATATAGAGGTAAAAATAATTATCCTAAGACTGTTGTATTAGATAACTAGTAAGTAGGTTTTGTTATAATTAATGCTAGGACGTTAACTAAAACTCTAAGCGACTATCCTAGCTTTGCGTTTTACAATCTTGCCTGTCTTATTTCTTTTAATAGCAAAGACCTATCGCGTACTAACTAATTTAGTTCTATCTAGTAGATCTAAAGCGCTAACGATGTCCTAGGTTCTATTATTCTAATAGGCAGCGACCTTATGCTAGATAGCAGGCAGCTATAAGAGGCTATTTGTCTAGTTAACAGCTTTAGAATACGATCTTAGTATTTTATTATTAATATTTAAGAATGCAGCGCATGCGAAAATGTCCTTATTTAGGATGTCCTAGCTAGATGCGAAGTTAAGGTCCTAATCGCTGTACCTTTTAGGTAGTCTAATATTAGATTAACTACAGGTGCTGCAAGTAGACTAGGGCGTCTAAGGCAGGTTAAGATCTCTATATAAACAGGATCCTAAAGTAGTAGAAGTATCTTAAGGAGGTTAAGATGTAGATGTGCGAGGCAGGTTGTGTGTCCTACCTGTCCTACGCTAAGTAACAGGGGAGATTAGAGGTACTATTAAGTCCTCTAGTATTAATAGCAGGGGTAGTAGTTTTAGTAGCAACTTAGGCAGTTTAGATGCATTGTTGTCTAGGATATCCTTAGATAGTTAGCTAAACTCTAATCCTAATCGCTTTAGTAAGGCAGCGTTATTAACTCTAAAATCTCTATTACCTCTAGCTTTATATGTCATGAGTAGCGGGAGGCGTAGTAAGTAGAAAACGCTAAATTTAACATTGTTAGATTTAATAATTATATATTAAGCAGGGATGTATACTCTAGATGTCTTTGTAGAATAACTATAGCTAACAAAGATACCCCTCTTAGCTCTGTAGAGCAGTTTAGATCTAGGTTAGCAAGCTTTAGAGTGGATATAGGAGTAGACTTTAATACTAAATAGATGTAGATACTTAACGTTAGGTCGCTTATTATATAGAATCTTATAGAGCGAGCGATGCAGAGAGTCTACAGAATAAGGAGCTAGATTCTTAATAAATGTAGCGGTTTAGACTGCCTCTGCCTATAGTAGCAGCATCTTATCTCTAGTAATTATTAAGCGAGCCATTTAGATAATTGTCTAATTAAATTATTCTGTAAGCCTATTAGATTCGTAGTAATATAGGGGTACTAGATCGTAAATAATGCTCTATTTCTAGAAGTATTGTTTTAGTACAGAGTTAATATACTTACTACTATTATTAGATATAAACTACTTAATTATTAAAACAGTTAGGATAGTGCTAGATACACTAGTTTGTTTAGTAGATTTGCTAAATTAATTCTAAACATAAGCGCAGAAGTTAATAACTGCCTAGGGTATGTCTAATTTGCATTTTAGGAAGCAGACCTAGGTAAAGCAGGTTGCACTGTCTACAAAGGATGCATAGTAAAGTAAGCTGCCTAGCGAGGGTTAAGAGAACTTACCTAACAGATCTAAGTAGATATACTAAAGCGGTTCTATGCTAGGTTTAGACTAGGAGGATAGCTTTTAATACGTTAATTTTAATAGGTCGCATGTAGCGTATCTAAAACTATTAGGCCTTTAGAGTATAAGATAGCTATCCTAATAAAGTCTGCTAGGGTTGCTAATCTCTAGGTATCTAACTGTATAATAGAACTCCTTATATAATGCAAAGCATACAAAACCTAATTACTTAGGTATAGTAGTCTGCATAGCAGGTAGAGAGACAGAGGTAGTAGTAATTGTAGACGTTAGGACTAGAGGTGCAATGTTAGAATGCGAATGTTAAATAGCTTAGTAAGCCTTTAGTTATAATAATAAGGTATCTACTTAGAGTTATATAATACTATTCTAATAGCAAGCCTACAGTGCATAGTTACTATAGCAGGAAAGGAAGATATTGTTACTGTTACCTAATATTTAGTACTCTAATTTGCGCACGTACGTCTAGGAAAACAGGCAGGTATTATATAGTTTAGAACTATAGAGTGTCTAAGTTAGTTTACTAATCTTTGTTAAGCTATTAGGCAGTAAGCATCTTAGATAAACAGTGCTAACACCCTAAATAGGTAGCTTAATACTGCTAGTAACCCTAATGTTTCCCGTAGCAGTAGCTAGTAAGGAAAAGTTATTAAGGCATTCTAACATGTAACGAGATGTACTAGTATTAAACAGCTAAATAGGCAAATTATCTGCTAAGAGTTAAGAGATCGCGGCGTAGGCACTTACATCGTTTCTAGAGCGTTTGCTATTGTTATTAATAATAGTAGATAGTAAAGATAGGATTAGTAATATTAAGGAGGTAGTTAGATTAATAACTTAGTATACTAAAAATATATTAACTTTAGTAGAGCTGTCTGTATCTACATTGTTAGTAGTATTAGTAACATGTCTCTTACTAGTTTTCTAACACTTTTATGTACTAGCAGTTTTAGTAGCTTAAGACTCTTTATAATCCTTAAGTTTCTAACAATTAGTATAGACGTAACCTATAAAGGTAAGGTTATGCTTTTAGCACTATGTACATTTATTAAAGGTATTAGAGGCAGGAGCTAAAGTAGTAGATGTATTATAAGTTCTACAGCTATTAGTACAGGCAGCTTGTTGCCTAGCTGCGTAGGTAGTAGACTAGCTAATAGTATCTAGAGAGTGCTTTTTAGAGATATCTAGTATTTTAGGCTTAATGTCCTTGAATGCGCTAATGCCCTAAGTGCTTAGGTTATTAATAATGTAGTCTATAGTGTCTAGTAGTATAGTTAAGAAGAAAGACCCTTTAACTATGTCTAACAAGAATATAGATCTTATAGCAACAGCTACTATCTGTATAGAGGCAGCGCAATAGTTAGACAGGCGTGTCTATTACTAGTAGAATTTATTAAAGTAGAGGCGTAGGTTATTACTATTATAATATCTAAGGTTAGTAAGATTACAAAATAAAGCAATAGACATGTTGCCTGTGTCTCTGTTAAAGCAGCTAGCGAGGTAAGACTAAGTATTAGTAGCAGATTTGCAAGTAGTAACTAATATAGTAAGGTTAGTATAGACTATAGAGAGTAGTATTACTAATACTTTGTTATCTGCAGCATCCTATTTATCTTAAGCATTACTTATAGCGTTTAGCTAAGGTTATTTACTACTTACTACAGGAAAGAGCTTTATATATTAGAAGGCTATTAACTATAATAATTACTATTCTGTAAAGTTGTCGCTGCAGGAGGTAAGCTTAGGCAGTAACTCTAGTAAGAACTTAAAGTAGTAGTTAGAAGATATTGCTAAAAGGTAGGTGCAGGGTAGGTACAGGGTAGTTAGATATCTTAGCGAAGCAGTTGCAGTTAACTTTTAAAGAAGTTGCAATTTTTAGCTATCTAAGACTAGCAGTAGCAGTAGGAGCGGCAGTAAGTGTCCTAAAGATATAGATTAAAGGTATTAAGTATACTATAGTAGCGGTAGAGGAGTGCAGGTAGACTAGTTAAGGTTGTAGTAGGTTAGCTGCTAATAGTAGTAAGATAGGCTAGTTATACAACTTTGTTAGCAGTCTCTGTAGCTAGTAGGCTAGAAAAACAGGTGTAACAATACAGAGAGAGTAAACTAAGGTAGTGTTATAGCTTAGGCTACGCCTGTGCCTAAAGGATAGGGCTTAGTTAGCGCGATAGAGTATATAGCCTTTAGATTGCCTTTAGGCCTCCCTCGTTACAAATATTTATATTCTTATTAACACTTATTGCAGTTCTACTTTAAGGCTAGTCTATTACATTAAATATTTATTAAAACAGAGCTATAAAGAGACAGAATAGCTTCTAAACAGGCCCTAAACAATACTGTCTTACAGTAAATACTTACTACTCTTTAATCCCTTTAAACCTTGCAGAATGACGACTGCGCTGCGCTCTGCTAGCTTTAAGAATAACTTAACAAAGCCTGTAGAGCTATCTTTAACCTCGCTACTCTAGCCCTAGCAACTCCCTATTAGAATACTACAGACAATACTATCCCTCCTACCTCTATAGATAAGACACTAGCTAGTAATCTAACTAACACAGCTAACCTGCAGGTAGCACCTACAGCACTCCCCTTAGTTAAAGTTAAACTACCTAAGTCACGACGGAAACTACTGCCTATAGGAACTTAGTTTACTAGGGATTTAATCTCCTTTATAGCTTAGAAGGTTACTATAGAATATAAGCTCTAGGTTAACGCTAAGTTTATTAGTAGCCTAACTAACTAGTTTGTGTTTATTTAGAGCAACCTTACGCTAACAGTCTAACACAAAGTAGCCCTGTACTATTAGTAAAGCAGGTTTAATAGGTAGCATAATTCTATAAACTTCCTTATTTACCTAGAATTTTGCTACGCGGATGTCCACGCTAGGGAGAAGGCATAGGCACGGCTTAAAGGCCTCTACTAGTAAAAGGATAAGTCCTTCTCTAAGTTTCTAATCTTGTAATAGACTAGCCTTAAAGTGAAACTGCAATAAGTGTTAATAAGAATATAAATATTCGTAACGAGAGAGGCCTAAAGGCAATCTAAAGGCTATATACTCTATCGCGCTAACTAAGCCTTATCCTTCAGGCGCAGGCATAGCCTAAGCTATAACATACCCCCCTCCTATACTGTTTTCCTATTACTTTCTATCGTGATTTTAGACGGCAGCTGTAGTGCGCGAAAAAATTTTCACAATTAGAAGGTTAGTTATTAGGCTAATTGTTGCTCTAAGCTTAGCGCTTATGTAATATTGTAGTCTAGCAGTCGCCTTAGCTCTAGTCTGTGCACGGTTATGTATTATTGCAGCGTTAGCTTAGTATCGTTACTTAGTAAGGCCCTACTACACAAACTCTTAGCTCCTTCTGTCCTCTTTTCCTTACTTAACCTTCCTTCTACCTATTACTGCTTCCCTGACTTCGCCGCGTCGCCGCCCCTTTGTTTTCTTAGCTTTCTTAGTTTCACGCAATAGCGTCCTTTAACTCTACTTTTAGTTCTAGTAGTTATAGAGGCAGCAACCCTCTAAATCCTAGTAAAGATTATAGTTGTGTAGGCAGTTCTCTAGTATATTATCGCAGCGCTCCTTATTCTACATTATTACTTACTATTTATGTCTGTAGTCTAAGGAACCTCTACGCAAGAAGCTGCGTCGCAAGGTTAGCAACTATCTTGTTATTAGTAACAGTAATAATAAGGAGTTTAGTTACGTTAAAGAGGCTTTCTGTGCTTGTATTAGCTGTATAAATCGGCTAGGGCTGTACAGCTATCTTAAGTAGGTGTTAGCCCTCTTTTACCTTGTTTTTATTTTGCTAACGTTTCTATAGTTACCTAATAGAGTCTGCTAATAAGTGCGAACCCTGTTAAAAGTAGAAAGCGTCCTGTTTGTAGCTAGATCTACTTCTTACTGTATACCTCTATTTCTATGCCTGCACTTAGCGCTACGTTAAGTATACTAATAATAGCTATAAAGCTAGTAACACCTACATAGTAAAGAAAGGGACAATCGTTTAGAGCGAGGGCAAGAAGACTAGGAAACACCTGCGTTTTAACTAGGAGTTTAAGAGGCTCTGTAAGGACTAGAAGTTAGCATATAAACATGCCTTGCAGGCTTTATAGACAGGTCCCCCCCTTGCTAAGTACAATCTGTCTGTCCTAGCTCTACTAGGTTCTTCTGCCCTAGACTCTAGCGGTCTCGCCTTAAACGCTCTTATTACTAGGTTATCTTTAGTGCTGTCGCTGCCTAGCGCTATTAGAGCTCTAACTACTACAAACTGCAATATCTGCAACGTAGCAATTACTGTGTAACGCACCTTCTAGGAGCAAGACCGCTGTATCTAGGACGCGCACTATTAGGTTAAGCAGCAGTTTAACCTAACTTATTATTAGCTTAAGTAAGTAGGCAAGCAGGCTAAAGGTCTGTAGACTGTCTAGACTAAGATGCTCGTAAGTAGATTTCCTAGCTCTGTTAGTTTAACGTTGCTAACATGTCCTTTAGAAAGAGTTAAGAGCAATAAATACTGCCTAACTAGCCTTAGCTCCTGCTCCTCTTATCCTTCTAACGCTTCTAACTGTATACTCCCTACTGTTAACTCCTAGTAGTACCTAGTTTAACTCTTACTCTAGTTAGCTGTTAGCCTCCTCTGCGTCCCTGTCTCTGCGCTTTAATCTATACACAGGCCTTCTAGTGCCTGTTGTTAACCTAGCTACTAGGTCCCCTGCGATGCCTTCTTCTTACTAGAACGTTTACGTCCTCTGCTACTAGCGCTATCGTAAGCGCACGCTGTCCCCTCTCTCTTTTAGTACCTAAGGTTGTAATGCCTGTTTGCAGGACTACTCTCTCTACTCTAATAGTAGCTGTTAGGACGCTAATATGTTTACCTCTAGTTGTAGTTATTCTAGTGCTAGCAGGACTCTCTATATTAGTTATCTGTTGCTAGAGCAGATATAATCTGTTAATAGGGCTGCTCGTTAAGCTACTTGTACTTAGGCTTAGCGTCTTCTTAGCAGCTCTAGGGCGACTCTGCTAGCCCTAGATGTCCCTGCCTAGGATAACAGTTTGTTGTCTAAGACTAAGTACAAGATAGTAGACGAGTCTAGGTTAGGGCTAGACAATCCTGATTAGGGCTTATCTAGTTAGAGTGCCTAGCATAGTCCTCTTTGTTAAGGTTAGAGCCTTAGTAGTAGTTTTAGTTTTAGTGTTAGTTAGGGCGCCTGCCCTTCTAGTAGTCTTAGTAGTTAGGGCGTTAGCTCCTCTAGTAATTCTAGCAGCTTTTGCTAGTCTAGTAGTAGTTTAGCTCGCCTTCTAGGTTTCCTCGTCCTAGCCTCCTTATAAGGTCAGGCTTGTGCCTGTCTTTAATAAAACTTGTTTTAGTTTCCTTTTTGCCTGCCTCTAAGGTCTATTGTAATGTAATGCGTCCCTCTATTACTCTCTAAATTCTTACAAGGCTTTTGTGTCTATAAAGTCCTCTAGTAGGTGCTATATTAGCGTTGCCTAGCCCTTTTACTTTATAAGTACTTAGCGCTTGCCTCTTCCTCTCGCGTTCTTAGCGCGAAGGATAGACTCTACCTCTTATTTATTTAGCGTTAGGTTGTCCTCCTCTAGTACAATTGCAGGGCCTAGCCTTACGTCTGCTAGCTTCTAGCTTAGGAGTAAGTCCTCTGCAGCTCTCTTAAGTAAGTTAATATAGACTGTTTAGTGTAGGCTCTCTAAGAGATTAAGAACTACAGTAAGCAGGGACAGGACGTTAGTAACAGTGTACTTGTTTTGTAGGAAATCTAGCTTTTTACTAGGTTAATTTATCTTAACATTCTATATAGAAAACTATACCTTGTCTCTAACCTTAAAACGTTCTACTAGTTATCTACTTTAGTTCGTAGCCTTCTGTGTTTGCTGCTGCAGGAAAGCGATCGCAGCCTAAGTTAGTTCTACTCCCTACTTTAGATAGTTAACAAAGTAGACCGCACGGCCCTGTAGTGTTTTTGTTAACATTTTAGAGACCTTAACCTGTTACAGAAGGTTAATGTTGTAGCTGTTAAGTAGCAAGTTAAGGCTAACGCTAGTAACGCTAGAATCCCTGTTATTTAAGGTAAGTTAACATGCTAGGAGGTAGTCTGCCTAGTCTGTCTACTTAAAGTACACTATTATTCTTAAGACCGCCTAGACCTCCTAGTTAGCCCTTTCTGTGCCCCTGTTAGTTTGTAGGTAATACAACGTAGAGAGCAGCTGCTTAATGCCTGTAGTCTTACACAGTGTTTTCTAGAAGGTTCCTAGCTAGTCTAAGCCTCTATTAGATATAATAGTAGAAAGGAAGCTATAAAATTGCTACTACACGTCTTAGAACCTATATACACAATCCTTAGCTTCTATAGTACACATTGCCTCTAGCTAAATAAACTTAGACAGTTAGTCTGTAATAACAAGCAGGTAACGCAGTAACGTTAGTGTAGCTTAGAGAAGGTCTACTATAAAGTTAATTAAGATTTAGGACTAGAATTAATCTGCAATTAGAAGGGGTTAGAGGAGTCCTTAGCGCTTCTTCTTTAAGATATAGGCTCTATAGCAGTAGCAGTTCCTAACGTATTAAGTTATATCTTTTAATATCCTATCCTAGTAGTAGCTGCGCTAGACTAGCTAGAACGTAGTGTTCTTCTCTAGGTGTCCTGCAAGTCCTAATTCGTGTGCGCGCTAAATAATAGCTATTATAAGAGGTTCCTATACTAGTAGCTATATAACTCCTTACTACATTAGAGTTCTATGCGCGCTAACTAAGTAGTTACTAATCTACTACCTTGTGTCTGCACTAGGGGGAAACTGCTAGTCGCCTTACTAGACTGCTTTTAAGCAGATAGTGTGTTTAGAGTTAGCCCTAATAGCTTCGTCCTAAAGAGCCTAGATATGCCTATCTGCGAATATTTAGTAGCCTAGCGTTACTTTATTATTACTTACTTCTACTGCTGCTACCTAGATTAATTAGGGCGTTATTAGGGCGGCCTCCTGCAGTTGTAGGGTTCTAACGTCCTAGTCCTATTAACTTAGGGCATTAGGCCTGTTAGCTAAATATCCTAGGCGATAGCAGAGGTTGTAATTAAACTAGCTAAGGAGTTCTGCCTATTAGTGCTGCCTTTTACTAAGGACTCTAGTGTTTATAAAGTACTTAAAGTTCTTATAGTTAGTAAGTATAACAAAGGGTTTTGCAACGCTTTAGAATTCTAGCATCTAGGTAACTAGGCACTAAATAACTGTAAGGAGTTCTTTGTTGTAGATAGTGTAGTTACGCTCTACTAGTGTTAGCTTAGCAGAGTAGTATACAACTAGATGCTAAACACTACTAATCTACTATAATAAGTAGCCTCTAGTTACTCCTCCTAAGCAGTCTGTTTCTACTAACGTGTCCCTTTCTAGGTCCTATAGTACTAGGGCTAGCCCCGCTATAAAGACGTTCTTAATCTTCTAGAAGGCCTTCTTAGTGTTATTTGTCTATTAAAACGGCACATCCTTCTTCGTAAGGTAATAAAGGGGCTCTGTTAGTTTAGAGAAGTTTAATACAAAGTCTCTGTAGAAGTTAGTAAATCCTACAAAGCTTTAAACACCTCGTATAGACGTAGGGGCTTCCTATTTATAAATTGCCTTAATTTTCTTAGGGTTAGGGTAGATGCCTTGTCCTGCTTTAACTATGTACTCTAGGTACTTAACTATCTTTGTAGCAAACTAGTATTTTCTAAGATTAAGATAGAGGCCTGCGTTACTAAGGAGTGTTAGTGTGCACTTTACCTTCGCTATATAATCCTAAAGGCTTCTATTTAAATAGATAAGTACGTTGTCTAAGTACGTAGTAGCGAATAGGCTAAGTGCCTCCTTTAGCGCTCTGTTAATGTATCTTTAGAAGGTAGCAGGAGCTCCTGTAAGACTAAATGGATAGACAAGCTACTTATAGAGCCTAAAGTAAGTTTAGAAGGCTGTAAGAGGTTTATCTCCTTCTGCAATACAGAGCTTGTAGAAGGCTACTTAAATATCTAGCTTAGTAAACTATTTAGTAGCAGACAGGGTGCGTAGAGTCTCCTTAATTAAAGGAAGCAGGTAGCAGTCTTATTTAGTGAGCGCGTTTAGGCTACAGTAGTCTACACATAACCTCTATCCCCCTCCTAGCTTTTTCACTATAAGGACAGGTACTCCTGCAGAGGAAAAACTTGCTTGTACCTAGCCTTTATTAAGTAGGCCTGTAAGTTACTGCTAAAGTTTAATAAGTTAGTCTCTTAGTATGCTGTACAGAGGGCCTTATAGGGCTTCTAGAAGAGAGCTGTCTTGTCTTAGTTTTAGCTTTACATAGTAGTCTATCTAGCCCTAGTAAGGTAGGAGACCTGCTACTTTCTCTTTATTAAATAGGTCTTAGAATAACTTAAGTTCTTTAGGGAGGCATTTGCTATTCTTAGTAAGCTCTTTCTTGTTACTTCCTCTACTTAGGAGCGTGATAGCTAGAACCTAGGTTATGTCTTAGAGATTTATAATAAGCGTGCTGTTAGGCTACCTTTAGGGATTATCTAGGCCCTAGGACAGGAGAGCTAGCGACAAGACTGTAGTAACTAGTTTTAGGTATTGTTAGCGCTGCTGCGTTTCCTAGACTACTAATCCTTGTGCTTAGGCAATCTCTAGAGTTTCTTAATTAGCCTAAAGGGTAACGCTAAAGTGCTAAAGCTATAGAAGGCTAAATATTACATTGTAATCTAGATTAGGTATTACATACCCTACAAGCCGTATACGCTAACTATTAATATTATAAGATAAAATTACTATCTAAGTAATTATTAGTCCTTGCGCGAGTCTAGCTGCTTAGCAAAGGTAACATAGCAGAATTTCTAAGTAATCTGCCTTAATCTTATTTGCCTTTGCTTTGCTTACTGCATAGAAATATTAGCAGCCTAAGTTAATTAGAACGTTAACGTAGAGCACATTCTCTAAGAAGGCTAAGACCTAAAATAGCGCTCTATCTATCTTCCTTAAAATACTAGCTACGTTGTCGTCTGTCTTGTAGTCTAACTACTCCTCTACTCTAATGTCTCTGTACTGCCCCTGTTTTATATCTAAAACAGGGGCTACTCTTTCTCTAACGTGCTATAGCTTGCCACGTCTGTAAGTATAAAGCTTTCTTAAGAGGATACTGCATTTACTACTACTATATTACTACACTCTCTTATAACGTGTCTACTCTAACTGCATCTTATACACTGTTTCTTCTCCTTACGCTAGTAAAAAAGATTATCTAGAATCTAATTAGCTTACTACTTGCCTTAGCCCTTACAGGATTAGCTGCCTGTCGCCTGCATAGGAGACATAATAATATCTCCTTAGGCATCTTACTATAGTTAGGCTAGCTTTAGTCTAGAGGGCTAATAGGATTAGTATTACTTTTCTAGCTGTGTTATCTTAATGTTAACTGCAATTGCGCTGTAAGCGTAAACTACCTAGTTATAATTAGTGTAGGAGACGCCTTAGTTTAGGGCGATAGTGCAGATATTCTTATTAAGGGCGCGTTAAAGCTTTCCTAACTTCTACTTATTAGACTACTCTATTCCTCCTGCCTGCTACAGAGTAGTGTTAAAGTAGATTAGGAACTTAGAGAAGGACTTATCCTTTTGCTAGTAGAGGCCTTTAAGCTATGCCTGTGCCTTCTCCCTAGCGTGGACATCTGCGTAGCGAAATTCTAGGTAAATAAAGAAGTTTACAGGATTATACTGCCTGTTAAACCTGCCTTGCTAATAGTACAGGGCTACTTTATGTTAGACTGTTAGCGTAAGGTTGCCCTA
>MU006790.1:78780-118968 GCA_010093635.1 Massarina eburnea CBS 473.64 | reverse complement strand
GTTACAAAACCCTTCGTTATACTTACTAACTATAAGAACCTTAAATACTTTACAAACACTAGAGTCCTTAGTAAAAGGCAGCACTAGTAGGCAGAACTCCTTAGCTAGTTTAATTACAACCTCTACTATTGCCTAGGACATTTAGCTAACAGGCCTAATACCCTAAGTTAACAGGACTAGGACGTTAGAACCCTATAACTGCAGGAGGCCGCCTTAATAACGCTCTAATTAATCTAGGTTGTAGTAGTAGAAGTAAGTAATAATAAAGTAACGCTAGGCTACTAAATATTTGCAGATAGGTATATCTAGGCTCTTTAGGACAAAGCTATTAGGGCTAACTCTAAATACACTATCTGCTTAAAAGCAGTCTAGTAAGGCAACTAGCAGTTTCCCTCTAGTGCAGATATAAGGTAGTAGATTAGTAACTACTTAGTTAGCGCGTATAGAACTCTAATATAGTAAGGAGTTATATAGCTACTAGTATAAGAACCCCTTATAATAGCTATTATTTAGCGCGTACACGAATTAGGACTCGCAGGACACCTAGAGAAGAATACTACGTTCTAGCTAGTCTAGCGCAGCTACTACTAGGATAGGATATTAGAAGACGTAACCTAATACGTTAGGAACTGCTACTACTACAGAGCCTATATCTTAAGGAAGAAGCGCTAAGGACTCCTCTAACCCCTCCTAATTGCAGATTAATTCTAGTCCTAAATCTTAATTAACTTTATAGTAGACCTTCCCTAAGCTACACTAACGTTACTGCGTTACCTGCTTGTTATTACAGACTAACTATCTAAGTTTATTTAGCTAGAGGTAATGTGTACTATAGAAGCTAAGGATTGTGTGTATAGGTTCTAAGACGTGTAGTAGCAATTTTATAGCTTCCCTTCTACTATTATATCTAATAGAGGCTTAGACTAGCTAGGAACCTTCTAGAAAACACTATGTAAGACTACAGGCATTAAGTAGCTACTCTCTACGTCGTATTACCTACAAACTAACAAGGGCATAGAAAGGGCTAACTAGAAGGTCTAGGTAGTCTTAAGAATAATAGTGTGCTTTAAGCAGATAGACTAGGTAGACTGCCTCCTAGTATGTTAACTTGCCTTAAATAACAGGGATTCTAGCGTTACTAGCGTTAGCCCTAACTTGCTACTTAACAGCTACAATATTAACCTCCTACAATAGGTTAAGGTCTCTAAAACGTTAATAAAAACACTATAGGGCTGTGCAGTCTACTTTGTTAACTATCTAAAGTAGAGAGTAGAACTAACTTAGGCTGCGATTACTTTCCTGCAGTAGTAAACACAGGAGGCTACAAACTAAAGTAAATAACTAGTAGAATATTTTAAGGTTAGAGATAAGGTATAGTTTTCTATGCAGAATATTAAGACAAATTAACCTAGTAAAAAGCTAGATTTCCTGTAAAACAAGTACACTGTTACTAACGTCCTGTCCCTGCTTACTGTAGTTCTTAATCTCCTAGAGAGCCTGCACTAAATAGTCTATATTAACTTACTTAAGAGAGCTGCAGAGGACTTACTCCTAAGCTAGAAGCTAGTAGACGCAAGGCTAGGCCCTGCAATTATACTAGAGAAGGATAACTTAACACTAAATAAATAGGAGGTAGAGTCTATCCTTTGCGCTAAGAACGCAAGAGAAAGAGGCAAGCGCTAAGTATTTATAAAGTAGAAGGGCTAGGCAACGCTAATATAGTACCTACTAGAGAACTTTACAGATACAAAAGCCTTATAAGAATTTAGAGAGAAATAAAGGGATGCATTACATTACAATAGGCCCTAGAGACAGGCAAAGAGGAAACTAAAATAGGTTTTATTAAAGAAGGGCACAGGCCTAACCCTATAAGGGGGCCGGGACGAAGAAGCTAAGACTAGTAAAAGCTACTAGGATTACTAAGAGGGTAGACGCCTTAACTACTAAAACTACTAGAGAGGCAGGCGCCCTAAACTAACACTAAAACTAAACTGCTAATAAGGCTCTGCCCTTAATAAAGAGGGGCGTTCTAGAGACCTTAGCTAGGTAAGTCCTAATTAGGATCGTCTAACCCTAACTCTAACTCGCCTAGAGCAGACTTATACATAGTCTCTAATAATAACTTATTATTCTAAGCGCTAGCAGCTAGGGCTTACAGAGCTAGGGCTAGTAGAGCTAGGGCTTGCAGAGCTAGGGCTTACAGAGCTATCCTAGAGCTACTAAGAAGACGCTAAGCCTAATTACAAGCAGCGTTCTAAGCAGCCTAAGTAACAGAATATAACTACTCTAGTAACAGCTAACTAATATAAAGAGTCTTGCTACTACTAGAATAACTATAACCTAGAGTAAACACACTAGCGCTCTAATAGTAACTATCTAGGAGGAGAGAGTTATCCTGTATACAGGTATTATAACTATAGGTACTAAAAGAAAGAGGTAATAGTGTGCGCTTATAAGGGCGCTAGTAGCAGGGAACAGGAGCTGCATAACAGAGAAAAGGCGTCGCAGGCAACCTAGTAAATAGGTTAAAGGCAGGCACTAGAAGACTCGTGAACAGATTAAATTATAGAGACAAGGATACTAGAGATACTAACAGCTAACCTAAGAAAAGGTTAAACTAGGCACTGCTAGGAGTTAACGGCAGGGAATACGCAGACAGAGGCGCTAGAAGAGTAAGTAGAGTAAGAGCTAGGGCTAGGTAGGCAGCGTTTATTACCTTTAACTCTTTCTAGAAGATATATTAGCAACATTAAACTAACAGAACTAGGAAGTCTACTTATAAGCATCTTAACCTAAACATTCTGCAGACCCTTAGTCTGCCTACTTACCTACTTAAGATAATAATAAGTTAAGTTAAATTACTACTTAACCTAACAGTGCGCGTCCTAAATTTAGTAGTTCTAATCCTAGAACGTGCGCTGTACAGTAGTTACTACATTATAGATATTATAGTTTATAGTAGTTAGAGTCCTAATAGCGCTAGGCAGTAACAGCACTAAAGAAGACCTAATAATAAGAGCATTTAAGAACAGATTGCTAGAAGCTATAGTAGAAGGGTCTAGCTAAGCTAGAGCAGACAGATTGTGTTTAACAGGGGGGGAACCTATCTATAATACCTAAAGAGCATGCTTATACGCAAGTTTCTAGTTACAACAGAGCTTTAGGAACTCTTTGCTAAAGCGTAGGTACTTCCTAGACTTCTTACTAGCGCTCTAAACAATTATACCCTTTAATACTATATATATATCGCTGTTCTTATAGCTCTTATTAGTATAATTAACGTACTAATAAGTACAGGCACAAAGATAGGGGTTTAAGGCTAGAAGTAGATCTAACTACGTGCATAGTGCCTTCTACTTCTAATAGAGTTTATATTTATTAGCAGTTCCTATTAGGCATCTATAAAAACGTTAGTATAGTAAAAATAAAGTAAAGGAAAGGCTAATACTACTTAAGATAACTATATATCCTTAACTAATTTATACAGCTAACGCAAGTATAGAATCCTTCTTTAATATAACTAAACTCCTTGTTATTACTGTTACTAATAAGTAGGTAAGTATTAACTTTACAACGCAGCTTCTTGCGCAGAGAGGACTTAGGCTATAGATATAAATAGTAAGCTAAGATATAAAACTAGGAGTGCTGTAATAATATACTAAGGAACTACGCGCGCGACTACAATCTCTACTAGGATTTAGAGAGTTACTGCCTCTGCTAGCACTAGAACTAGAGAGGGAGAAGGACGCAGGGACAAACAATGCTATTACGTAATAAAAGGTAATCTAAAATAAAAGAGGGATAGTAACAGAGGGAAGGCAGAACGACAGCTAATAGGTAGAGGTAGAGATAAGTAAGGAAAAAGAACAGAAAGAGCTAAGAGTTTATTATAGTAAGGATCTTACTAAGCGGTAACGCTAAGCTAACGCTGTACTAACGCCGCAACATTACATAACTGCGCTAAGACTAGAGCCTAGAATAACTACAGGACTATAACATTATATAAGCACTAAGCTTAGAGCAATAATTAGCCTAATAACTAACTTTCTAACTATAAAAATTTTTTTGTACACTACAGCAGCTGTCTAAAATTACAATAGAGAATAACAAGAATACAGTATAGGAGGGAGGTATATTATAGCTTAGGCTACGCCTGTGCCTAAAGGATAGGGCTTAGTTAGCGCGATAGAGTATATAGCCTTTAGATTGCCTTCAGGCCTCCCTTATTACAAATATTTATATTCTTATTAACACTTATTACAGTTCTACTTTAAGGCTAGTCTATTACAGGTAGTAGACTTATCGTGTAGAAGGCATATAACGTTAGGGCGTTGTAGAGATGCCTAGGCTTATAACCTATTAAAAGTGTAACTAAAAGTGGAGTAAAGGATTGTAGAATTAAGGTTGTCCGAGAACTCAGCTATCTAGAACTCACGCTAAGCCTATTCGGGAAGCACAGCCCCGATCACGTCATCCTGAGAATTGACAAGAGCGTTGAACAATAACAAATTGCTCATCTTGACTTACCTAATAATCCTCGACGCCGTCACCACGTCCCTCGCCACAACAGTCCGCCTCTCAAGCTCTGCCACGGTGCTGAAGCCCCCGCTTTTGCTTTTGCTTTCCACCACACGGCGGAATGCCCATTCGCCAGTCCAACATGGATATCTTAGCCATTCCACACCGCAATCCTCGAAGCCTGTCCTGTATCCATCTAGTATCCATCTAGTTCCTCTGTCATTCTTGCCCATGTCTATCTAGTTCCTTTGACATTCTTGCCCAAACCCGCGCCTCCCGCTACACCCTCTACGCCGGCTTTGCCCTACTGGCCACGCCGTCTACGCCAAGTACTTTGCGGATGAGTTTCTGGGGAGAGTGGATGAAGTATTTGCTTTCTTTTCAAGCCGTCGAGGCACAACTCCCTCTACGTGCTATGTTACTCCTCTGCGTCTAGCTTCTCGTCTACGCCAAACTCGTCAACAATCCATGTGCAGTACTTCTCCCACTTCCTCATCCACTCTTTCAGTCTGTCCGCCCGAACGCCCGTCCCCATGCTCCCGTCTTTGACATTCTGTACCCATTCCTTCTGGTTGTAGTCCTCGAAACTGGCCCACCGAACGCTGTTCTCCGCCAACGACCCTAGGCCCTCGAGACCTAGATTCTCCCAGCCTTGGAGCGTTTGCCAGAAGTCGTGTGACATACCGGATGCGCCTTGGCCGAGGATGGTCGGGTCGTCGTTGCAGAGCGAACAAGGTACGCCGCGAGCGAGGAGTGCGGGGAGCGGGTGGGACATGATGCTGCCGCAGAGACGAAGAACCTCATTAGATACGGGGCAGCTTTCAATCAGTATTTTCCTCTCCTTTACCATGTCGATGAGCAGGGGGTGCTTGTAGAGCGAAAACCCGTGTCCGATACGTCGCGTACCTAGGATGATCGCATCGAAGAGGTTCTCGTCTACAGAGTCGCCGTCGCCAAGCGTTTCGCCGGCGTGGAAGAAAAAGGGAATGTCGACGCCTTCTTCGGCGCACTTTTTGCGGAAGTAGAAAAGCTCGGGTGCGAGATCCGAGAGGGGCCGGCCGAGATCTTCCTGTCCAACGAGATCGTAGCCTGCAATTAGCTCGGGGAACTCGATCTTCATTTCGATGCACTTTTTCATGCCTATATCCACGTCAGTGACAAACATGATGGGAACCAACCCACTCACTCTCTACCACTGTTTTCTTGTCAAATGCCCGAACAGTAGTCCAAATCATGCGAGCCCCCCAGAAGTCTTTTCCTTCTTCCGACGCCTTGAACTTTTGAATCTCATCCTCAACATGATCGCACAAGTTGAAGTGGTCTGGATCCCACTGCTCGCTCCCCAGGCTGCGGTAAGGTGTGTAGAACGCAGATCTCATGTCGACATAGAAAACACCATCGTCCAACAGCGCCTTGAGCAGCTTGCGAATGAACTTCCTAAAGATAGGCTCGTAGTAGATCAAAGAACCTAGAATAGGGAAGCAAGACATGAACTTCCTCCAGACTTCGTTGGGTCCCTCGTGGTGCTTGAGGTGCTCCTCGGGGGTAATTGTGACGCGTGATCGCACCCACTCGACGAAGCCCTTGCGTCCGCCATCCGGAAAGCTGTCGGCGGCTGTTGCCAAGGGTACTTGCGTATGTGGAGCGTATTCCTCGCTCCAAATGGAAACATGGCTCTTTGCCTCGCTTTTCGAGAAAGTAAACGAGAAGCCGGCCCTGAGCCTCGCTTGCTGACTTGACAAAGGTCCGTCGCTCCGCACGCAAACGCCGTCTGTCACAAACGCCTCTTCAAGTGCCCAGTCCAGGTCCACCATGGCTTCGAGATGGCAGTGTAGAAGGGCGCCTTTGGGCATCTTCTTTACAATCTTCCACAGCTTGCTCTTTTCCATCCGATCTTTTGCGAGGTGGAACATCATGCCGGGAAATACGTCGACATGCTGGCTGGCCAGACTGTCTTCGTATTCCCTGGTCCATAGCGTTTGCTGCTCCTCAAAGCGGATTTGCGACACCAAGGCGCATGCTTCTGCTGCGGTTGGCGACAGATTCTGGCGGAAGAGATGGTCTGATTGCTGTTAGACCTGACCGTCTGATACTAAAGCCAAAGCGCATTCGATTACCGACCGCTTCGTTGCTTCTTCTCTTGCTCGACCAACGCATCCCGACCCGAAAGGTACTTTTGGATGAATGGGTCGGAGAGAGCCGGAACACCTTCGGCTTGCTCCCACTCTGCGTTCGCGCTCGCATCTGACGCCATTATTCTGCCTCTCGGTATGTGCGTGAGGTCTACTGGCAGCTGCCTGCTCAGAGTCACCAAAAAAGGGCGTACCTTCCGTTCTGAGACCGGTGATGACATAACCATCCGCGTTACCCGATATGGCGCTAGCGCAGGAGCCTTATCGGCAACGCGGGGGACTGGCCGTCGCGACTGGGCTGGTGACCAGACGGGCGACGCATCATCCGCCACCTCTGGTAGACATCCGTTCCAACTGCCCTATAAACCCCCCCCCCCGTGACCCTATATAATACTCAACGAGTGGTCGTTTGCCACACCTCCCATCGCCGCCTCGCCTCATTCACGCTGCGAACGCCCCTTCCGTTTCACCCGTCTGCTTTCCCCTTCACCAAACGCAACCCCCCCGTATACCAACCCGTATACCAACCACCCTTTCAAGGTTATCCCGCTTCACCGGAACATTCATATACAAAAAGGCCCGTGCTGGCTGGCTGTTGTCACGGACGCTGCCCTGGACTGATTGCCTATCTTTACCTATGGAGGCCTTTATCACGCGTCGGTAGGGCTTGTGTTGCCTACCAAAGTTCGACATCGCAACCTGCGCAACACTATCGCCATGGCCTTCCTCTCGGCTGTGTCCTCGACCATTGGCAAGAAGCTTCTGCTGTTCGGCCTGCGACACATCGACATCCTCGACAAGGATCCGGCCGACTTCGTCAACGTCGATGTTGGCAAGAAGACGACTCTCGAGGTCAGGGATGTCGGCCTGCACGTCAAGGTAGGTTGATGTCATGCCACCTCAGTTCGAAGCTCGAATACACACTAACAGTTATTTCAGAAACTAGTAGCCCTGCTGCATCTCAAACTCCCGCCCGAGATCCACCTCTCAAAAGCGCGGGCCTCCTTCTTCCGCGTCACCTTCGTCCTCGAATTCGGCGTCCCGCAGATCATCATCGAGGTTGATGGCATACAGGTGCATGCAAAGTTGGCCGAGGAGGCGTCGGAGCCAGATTCCAGGTCCCGCGGGACAGAGCGGTCGCAACCTCGCGCCCGGTCACCGCCCCGCCGCCGGACGTCATCCCCTCCCCCTCCCGCCGACGATTCGAGCGATGCTTCGTCGGACGACGAGGATGACGAGAACATGCCAACCGTGGCCGACCTCGCCCAGTCGTTCATCAGGGAAGAGCCCGAGGAGGAAATCAAAGAGTTGGAACATGCACTGGAATCGCAGTCGGCGCATCTGCAGGACTCGGTCTCCTCAAGCGAAGATGAAGACGAGAGTGTTTCTGGAATGGGCGCACCCCTGGCTCTCCCGACATACCTGCGCAACATCTTAAATACCGCGCTGGACCGGCTCAAGATCGTCATAAGCAACATCGACATCGAGGTGCAGGATCAACTCCCGACAGAGACCCCGGGCTCCTCGCCAGGAGAGGAACCTTATTCGTCGCTCAACTTTCACATCGATCGCGTTGCCATCGACTCGGTGACGGCGGCGGAACCGCGCGTCGATGTTGCCGCTTCTGCAGCAGCAACCGAAGACTTGTCGAACATCGGTAAGCGACGGCTGCGAATCGAGAAAATATGCGCCCGCATTGTTTCCGATGCGGACAATGTTGCCTCCATGTCACGCGTCTTCAGACCTTCGTCTCCCGAAGATACCCGCTCTAGTGTATCTTCAAGCCAAAAGATGCAGAGCGAGCCCTCAGCTAGCCGTCTCGACCACGAACAACACGTATTGCCTCAATCGGGGGGGTCACCTCCATCACGAGCAGTGGTTGTTGAACCTGCGGCGGAGACGCACCATGGATACGCCCTCCCCATTCGGCAACAAGATCACATGGCCTCTTCCGTGCACACTACAGACGAAGACCGTTTCGCCGATGTTGGGTCCGATGATGGTTTAGACCGTAGCGTGATGTCTGCATCACGAGCGTCAATTCCTACCCGCGATATGAGCGCTAGCGACGATCTATACGACGATGAAGGATTGTTAGAGTACGCGATGGAAAACAACCTTCTGAATTCACAAATCGGGCAAGATCACAGCCAGCAACAACAGCTTCAAGACTCAACTTCCGGTTGGGGCATGGACGGCACAAGCTCAAGCTACGAACAGCGGTCGCACCATGAAAGCGAAGCCTCCACTTCCGGCCTACTCTCAGCATCTGTTCTCAATGGCCTATCAGCTTCCGTGCGAAGTGAGCGTACGCACCAAGATTCCAGAATGTCAGACAGTCTTATATCATCCGTCGACAATAAGGATCACGCTCTCCATGTTACCGAAGAGGACCCACAAGTACCGAACCCGCAAGGATCTCATAGTGCGAGTTCGTCGCAGAGTGAAGATCTGAGCGAATCAAAGATCTTCTCTCACGAGGATGCGGAAAGCATGTACTTGAGTGCGATGAGTGAAGCCCCTCTTGGATCGAGCCACCGCCGTGATGTGCCAGGAGGATGGGACTCCTCATCAGAAGCCTCAAGTCAAGATACCGGGTCTGACACGTCTGCATCAATACCACAGTCAATGATTGAGGGTAGCATATTGGTACCAGCTGACGCCGAAGATGGGTGCGAAACTCCGCGGCCCGCCAGCCCACAGAGCGCGTTCTCTTCTCCTGTTGAAACGCATCGAGCACAGACAGATGGGACCAGGTCTTTTCCCGACGGGGAAGCCCAATCTCCCAAGCTTGCGAAGCGCTTCCTAACTATTGATGAGATCACGGTGTGGTTTCCTCTAGGGCTGACCGAAGATAAACCTCAAGCTGCTGCCGATGAATCTATTCTTGAGGAATCCGGGTTCGACTTCAGGCCACCAAACTTGGCTGAAGACTCCATCTTTCAGGGGATGCCGGGATCGTTCTCTAATTATGCGCATTCGTCTCGAATGAAGCCTTCCGCGGAAGGGAGTCCAAGAAAACGACCAGGCCCCAAGGCCGATCGAGCAGAAAAGCCGGCTCCTCCACCGAAAAAGAAGTCTTCTTCAGGAATCAGCGTTGACATCGGGACGGTTCTCGGCCACATCGACTTTTCCACAGGTCACATCATGTATCAAATGCTCACTAAAGCTCTTGCGACCTTAACAAGCGAACCTGCAAGCGACGAGAAAGTGACAAAGACGCCAGAGCTTCGAGAATCATCCGCCGAACAAGAGAGCCACTCACATGTGGAGCTATCTGTCAAGCATGTCATGGTCGCTCTGCGCGAACGACTTGTGGCTGAATCAATAGCGGACTGCAACTCTCACGATTTACTTGAGATAGACCCACTCGATGCCATCTTGAAAGTCAAGCTTTCGACTATAAACGTGGCAAGCCAAGTCTCCAAGGGAAAGAGCCGTGCAAAGGTCCAGATAGGAAAGTTCACGCTGTCCTCGCTCGATCATGACATCATTGCCTTCCAGAGTTCGCGACCTAGGTCACGAAAGTCCGTCACTAGTGGTGATATTGAGATCGACTACGAACAGGCTACTAGTCGCCGTTTAACCATTGTCACTCGTCCAGTCAAGGTTCTGCTCGACTTGCCAAAGCTGGATGAAGCTCTTCGTTTTTTCGGTGGTTTCAGTGGAGTTCTTGAGCTAAGCAGCTCCTTCTCATCACACAACAACAGCCCGACAGACTCGCCCGTTTTGTCGAAGCCACGCGGAGTCCATTTCAAGGACACAGCGCCTATCGTTGCTCCAAAACAACCTTCAGAAATGCTAAAAGTCGATGTCCAATTTGGTGATGTCGACTTCACTTTGAGGGGCAAATCCTGCGCCGTGCAACTCCATACCACGGCAGTGCGGCTTGCAATCCGCGACGTTAACGTCCGTCTGAAAGTCACCGAGGTGTGTCTTTCTGGGCCGTACAGCGACTCTTCCATGGTCGGAGCGCCACTCACTGTGAACGTAAAAGACTCCACAGTGAATTTTCTTTTCGCTCCCATGGAGGAAGACCTCGCCAGGCTGTTAGCGATGATCACGCCGTCGAAGGACAAGTATGAGAATGATGATGATATTCTCGTCGACACGTTACTCCGACAGCGGCGTAAGGGTTCCGTACTGCGGGCTGAAGTCGGCCTCATTGAAGTTGACCTTTCTGATCTCTCGCAACTGCAGGTATTTGAAGCTCTTGGCGCCGAAATTGCAATGCTATCCAAGGTGACGAAGTATCTCCCAGACGACGATCGGCCGGGTATCTTGACATTGGCCACGGTCTACGGAGTCAAAGCCGACGTTGCGGTTAAAGAACGCATAGGCAATGTCTCCTTAGTTCTCAACAATGCCTCGATCGCTCATGTTGGTGTACCTTCCCTGTTTGCTGCTCAGATCGGGAGTGCCACTGTCAAAAGAGAAGAGGAGGTGCTTGTCCATCAAGTCGTTCAGCTCGTCGGCCAGGATAAAGACCCGAATCCCGATCAAATTCCGATGATCATGGTACGGATGATCGGCGATGAGATGGAGCCAGTGGTCAAGGCAAAGCTTCACAATCTCTGCGCCGAGTATCACGTTTCCACAGTCATGGCAGCGTTGGGCCTTGCAGAAGATGGCACGCTCGACGAAATTGCCCACGGACTCGCATCTTCCGTGGCCACCATCACTCGCGCCTCGTCACCAAAACCTCTGAGCCGACAGTCATCTGCGTCAACATCTCCGCTGGCAGCGACGAACAAGAAACCTCTGCATATTGACGTCCTTTTCCGACACTGTGCTCTCGGGCTCAATCCTCGCAAGATAGTCGCGAAGAGTCTATTTGTCTTGACTGACGCGCACTTGTTGGGGAAACAGTCGAAGAACATGGAGTATGCCGTCGAGCTCGAGATAAGGAAAGCATCCGTCCATTTAATCGACGATGTTTCCCGCCTCAACGAGGAACGTAGCTCTGCGCACCCATTGCCCAAGTCTCTACTCGGAAATCGGCAACTTGCCGAATTATGTGAGCTGGGGTATGTATCCATGAGCTCCATCTCTGCCGCCCGGGTACAAGTTGATATCACTGGAGACGGGAAGGAACAGCCCCAATTGGTGGACGTGGAATTCAAGAATGAGCTCTTTGTGTTGGAAGCGTGCGCCGATTCTACGCAAACACTCATTGCAGTCCTCAGTGGGCTAGCACCACCAATGCCACCTTCGACTGCCGAGAAGTATCGTACGGTGGTCCCTCTCCAAGAAATGATGGATTCATTCACCGGCGATGCGCAGCAAACTGCTTCGGAAGATGATCACTTCATGGAGAATGCTGATCTAGTTGCCGATGAAGTACCGACCAATCTTGAATTCGTCGGCAGCTTCTACAACCAGGAATCGCTTCCCACTGAAGAAGAGCTTGGTGACAGCTTGCTTGGCGAGGATGATCTTGGAGTCTTGGCTTCGCCGCCAATGACGCGTCAGCGTGGTGAACGAAGTGCATTGGAAAGCTTTCGAGAGCAATACGAGGTCGCAGAAGGCGAAGAGGATTTTGATTTCGACGATAACTACCTCAAAGACTCCGAATCAGACCTCAAAGGCAAAGCGCGCAAGTGGGACTCGAATAAGAATCGGTATCACGCGAGGAACGAGTTCAACGCCCCTAATGCCCCCCTCAAGGTCCGCGTCCGTGATATGAACATAATCTGGAACCTTTTCGATGGCTATGACTGGGCTCATACTCGCGACGTGATCGCAGAAGCCGTGGATAAAGTTGAAGCAAAAGCGGAAGAACGCCGTCGAAAACCTCTGGATGACGACGAGGATGACGACTTCATTGAACAAGACTTTCTGTTCAACTCTGTATGGATCGGGGTACCTACCAAGGATGACAAGGGTGCATTGGCTCGACAGATTAATCGGGATATCGACGACCTTGTGAGCGAGACTGGCAGCTACGCCCCATCTACGGCCACTCGTTCATCCAACGCCACGATCCGTCCTCGCAGCGCAACGAAGTCTTCCAAGGGTCGTTTGAAGCTCCAGAGAAGTAAGCACAAGAAGATCGCCTTCCAATTGATGGGAGTAGAGGTCGATTTTATTGTCTACCCGCCTGGCTCTGGAGAGACCCTCAATTCCACAAACGTACGTGTCCAAGATTTTGAGATCTTTGACCACGTGCCTGCGTCGGCTTGGAACAAGTTCGTGACTTGTCAAATTGAGCGCAAGGATCGTGAGATTAATCGCCCGATGATCAACATCGAGCTGTTGACGGTGAAGCCTACGGATTTGCCTGCGTCTGAGGTGGTCATTCGAGTCAGCGTTCTCCCGCTTCGCCTCCACGTGGACCAGTATGCACTTGAATTCATTACACGATTCTTTGAGTTCAAGGACGACTCCATACCCGAGAGCTCTCCCCCACCTTCTGACGAGGAGGACTTTATACAGCGTCTCGAAGTCAACACGGTACAGCTTAGGCTCGATTACAAGCCAAGACACGTTGACTACCGTGGTTTGCGTTCAGGACATACGACGGAGTTGATGAACTTCCTTATGCTGGAAGGTGCAAACATCACACTCCAACACGCCATCGTGTACAGCATCTCATCATTCGACAAGCTACACAAGATGCTGAATGATACCTGGATGCCCGACGTCCAGCAGAATCAACTCCCAGGCGTCCTCGCTGGTGTGGCTGTAGTCCGTCCCGTAGTCGATGTCAGTTCTGGCCTCCGCGATTTGTATAACGTCCCCATACGGGAGTACAAGAAAGACGGCCGCATCGTCCGCAGTCTCCAAAAGGGCGCCTCCGCCTTTGCTACCAACACCACTTCTGGGGCCGCTCGTTTAGGCGCGAAGGTGCTCATCGGAGCTGGGAATATCTTGGAAGGCACTGAGAAATTTCTCGGAGCCGAGTCTTCTTCGACTGGCCGCTCCTCCTCGCTCCACCGTGACTGGGAAGGCGAAACGCCATCGTCTTCTGATGATGAAGCTCGTCCGATGTCGAACTACGCGCGCCAGCCAATCGGTGTGCGCGCTGGTCTTCAATCTGCTCGTCGGCATCTCAAGCACGACCTCCTCACTGCAGGCGACGCGATAATAGCAATACCAGGCGAAGTCATGGAAGAAGGAAGTGGTGTTGGCGCATTGAAGGTTGTTAGGCGACATGCACCTACCATTTTGCTCAGACCGGTCATGGGTGCGGCCAAGGCTGTTAGCGATACGTTGCTAGGAGCGGGCAACGCGCTCGACCCAGATAGTCGGCGAAAGATTGAAGACGTACGTATAATGTCTCCCTCAAAACTTGTAATTATTACTAACGTTTGTACAGAAATATAAATCATACTAGCCGACAGTACGCTGACGCCAGAGGGAGTGAAGGAGGCATACTACATGATGCGCACCGCAACGAATTTCTTATAATACCATACTGTCCTCTCATTCATTTGTTTACTTTCTGGATGGGGTGACGTGCCTCAGTTTTTTCTTCCTGGTTTTGAAATTGCATAGCGACGGTGCTGGTACAGGTACATCAGTCTGGCGTCGCCGCTCTATCTAGTGTTCCTTCATTTGCATCCGTAGCTTATGGTCACACTTGGCGTTGGGGAGATGTTGCTCGATATTGCGAGATTGGAATTTCGACAGGCAAGGGAGTAGACGATGTAATACCAGAGTTCGCATCTGGTTCGATGTTTGGGGATAGCAGATGAGACGAGAGAGGGCGAGTGTAGCATACCTGTAGATAGAGGTGGGCAATGAGATTATGGTATATATCAAGGTGGGATTCGTCATGTTATGATTGCGTCATGAGGGACAGTGGGTGAATGGGTGAATGGGTGAATGGGCTTTTGAGATACAGGTAGGTAAGGCTTCAAGGTCCGTCTGTTTTCTACATGCCAACCGTTTTTCTTCACGGGCGTTTGCAATTGCTCTACTTTCTATAAAGATTTGTCATCATACTCCGTTTGCTCGATTTCAATGGCACCCACGAAACCTTCTCGGTAAAATCAATACACCCATATCCACCACAGTCAACTGCTTGCAATGGCAAATCCCGTCTCTCAGCCGGAATTTCCCAATCGACCTTCGTTGCTCAGGCTTCCGGCCGAGATACGCAATCGAATATACGACTGTTTATACGACACGGGGATGCCGGTATGGGTCACCATCAACACAACCTCCAACCCAACCCCGCCGCCGGCTCAAATTCACCACAATGGATATGGCTTGATCACGACATGCCGCCAGGTATACGCCGAGGCGGGTTCAACGTTCTTTGCTGTAGGTAATATCAAAATCCGCCCTCCCCTT
Source organism: Massarina eburnea CBS 473.64 (assembly GCA_010093635.1). Taxonomy (NCBI): domain Eukaryota; kingdom Fungi; phylum Ascomycota; class Dothideomycetes; order Pleosporales; family Massarinaceae; genus Massarina; species Massarina eburnea. Next base: position 104,020 of record MU006790.1, on the reverse strand, counting down.
CATTTCCATTGCTGTAAGGAGTCCCGCATAAAGTTCTATTTGGCGAATGTTGCAACGTGGTTGCAGCGTATAGCACATGCTCGACCTGGGGTAGGCCAGATCGTGTCGATTCAACTTACAAACAGCTGTTCGCCTCGTCGCAAAGGCTGTGACCCGATACCCGAGTATGAGAACGATCCCACACTAGGCTACCCGATTGATGTGGGACCCCTCGTAAAGGCTTTATGGGATCAAGCCGCTCGGTTCGAGATCAGGTTCATACCCTGGTTGTGTCCTCACAATGTAAACGACTGGAGTTATGTCAACACCCCCGGCGTCACCACAATCGTCCGTGCGCTTCAAGAAGACGTGCTGCAGATCAAGCACTCGAGCAAATTCATTGCAGGGATTTTCGTTGACCTGTATGGACGCGCTGGCTATATTCGCTACAAACATCACAACGTATCGGTCGAGCTTGCAGAGTCCGAGCGAACTTTCCGTCGACCACAGGACAGTAGTACACTTGAATGGGTACCTGGATACCGTCGCAAGTCTCTCCTATCAATTCCCTCTAGTTCTTCATTCTCACGTTCTCCGGATAACCATCCACTCCCGCTATTCAATCTACCAAAGGCCCTTCGTATCCGCATCTACAAGGAGGCCATCGCTCCAGAAGGCGTACAGGTTGGACTGGCGACCATGCACGATCTGAGACACTCGACGGCTATCCTGAGGGTATGTAGAGACATTCGTCTCGAGTTCAAGAATACGTATTGGAATGAATATCAGCATTTCCTTTCTATGGAGTCTCTGCACTCGAACACCACGTTCGGCAGCTTCGCTCAGCTACGGAGATTCCTTCATAAGAATGCCTATCCGGAGAACCAGGACAACGCCACATTCCAAAACTTCCCTCAGCCTTGGAATGTCCTTAGTAAGAACGCGCATGGAGAGAAAAACGACGACAAGAATATTCGGTACAAACATATGAAACGCGTCATCTTGCAGCTTAAGATCTTTCCCGACAGCCCAACACTCTTACGTAACATCCGGATCGGGATTATAGATCTTCTTGTGACGACTCTACATATCAAGCAAGCTGTTGTTAAGATCATTCTCACCGATGGGGCTGGGGCTGTGGTACAAAAGAATATGTTCCTGAGTCAAATGCGTAGTGATGCGCGGAAGCTTCTCGACACGGTGTCCATTGCGCCAGACACGCAAGATGAACGCTCCTATCAGATCGTTATGGACGGCGAGGGCCATATGGTGTGGGTTCGGGCTGACAATACAATGGAAATGCCACGCTTTACAAACATATCGGCCGATCTACTGCGTTTGATTCTGGCTTCGTTTGAATACAATTTCCATCCGAGGTCGGTTGATGACTTCTATACGTCGATTGATTCTGATTCCGATTCCGATTCCGATTGCTTCCGTTGGGGGATTGAAGAATTTGCAAGAAGTTGGTTAGGTGGAGATATTTGAGGGTTGCGCTGTTGTGGAAGCGGACGGTGGGGTTTTCTTTCGAAGGATTCATGGGTAGGAAGGTATGATATTTGCACGACGAGCAGATGGGGCTTCGGTAGGCACGATAACTGGATGGGGAGTACCGATGTTTATGTAAGAGACGGTTGCCCTTTTCTTTTTACATGTTTTAGACCGGGTCCCGAAAAAAACACTATGGGAAGTGAAGGCAGAGGCTTTGCGGCGAGCTTTGCGTCGAATTGTACTACTATTGTAACATCGTTCCCGATACTTTCGGGTGCATCTGCTGAGGTTTCGAATTCATTGCTCAAATTTTTATGTGGTCAAGGTGACGTAGGTTTACGAAAGGGACAGGAGGAGAAGAAAGCAGTCGTCAATACCGACAGTCTAAAGGCTTTGTGTTATATTAATTTTCTTCGTCCTCAAAAATATGCGGTGAATGGTACCGGAAAACGCCCATTTAGACGTCATGGTGAAGATTTCGTGTTTGTCGCGCATCGTACACTGTTCTTAGCTTCACCTCAACTTGCGGAAATTAGGCGGCAACACCCCATCGGTATATTCGTCTTTTTATTATAATCTCCAGGTGACGCGAACTAAGCAGCAATGAATTTCGCGCTAGCTTATCCTTCTACCTTTTAAGATCAGCCTCTATCGTCGACTCCTTCGTCTTCTACCTCTCTTTCCAAGACCTCGAGAGCAATACTAGTTTCTGCGCAGCCAGACAGCTACACCGATAATCAGCTGGCTTTTGGCTACCGAGCTTCTTGCAAAGGCAAGCAAAGGTTTGAGCTTACCCAGCTTGTGAGAAACGATACTGACTTCGCTGAAGATACCCTCCACCTCATTCTTCGCAGCCCTATCGAGTGCCGACGTCATGTTTTCGAGGAGCTATAGTGCCTACTGCAGGGGTCGTTTGGAACCGCAATCCCGTAGGAAGATCAACAACGTAGCTTCCCAGCCAGCCAACGCAGACGAGCCCTCGTTCATCACAACACTACCCGCCGAGATAAGGAATGAGATCTACAAGCTCTTATTCCTGAAGGACAAACCCCTCGCCGTCATCGATCCTGAAGTGCTCTACGCAGAGGAGAATTATGATACCGATGACGACGAAGCAATACAAATCCCAGCGTTGGATATTCTCAGTCCTACGATGTCGCTCTTGCGCTCTTGTCGGCAGATCTACCATGAAGCCACTAGTATTCTATACAGCAGCAACACGTTCCTTATCACCGTCTCGCCATACAGCCATAACCGAGATGCCTCTCAGATCTTGTGGACTATGGGCTGGATCTACTCGATTGGTGATTGTTACAAGCTTCTACGTGACGTGCAGATCGACATCGATTCTGTATGTGGCGAAATGTGCGTCGGAAAAGACGAGGAGGAGCTCACACAAGATACGCGGATCAATCTTCTGCCGCTTGTCCAATTCCTCTGGAACCAGAAGTCGAACCCTCATCTCAAGGTGTCCTTCGTCAACGAAGGAGGAACGCTGAGCTCGCAGATCCATGGATACGATGATGAGTTGAGAGTGACTGACGCGACTCTACTGAACAACGTCCTCGACGATCTACTTGTATCCGACTCACTCAAAATCAAACGGTACGGAAAACTCCAGAGGATTTTGTTCGGCATCTACATCGACGTAAACCAGAAGTCCGGAGAAGTCGTTTACGACTCGTCTCCCGAAAGCGATTGTCCCGACGGCAAGTCATACACCGACAAGCATGGTTTCGTCATCAGGAACCAAGGAAAAGTGCTCCGTTGGGAAAACAGTGGCATAAACGCGCAAGGCCATCAAATCCCGAAGTATCTTTTTGACAGGATCATCGACTATGCCATCAGGGTGGCAGATCCCATCGTACTGGACCTTGACGAGCACTCTGGTGACGGAATTGATCTCAACCTTCTACAACTCAATTCGAAATTGCGCAAACACACGAGGGAGCGTTTCAAGGAGGAGAACGCAATCACCGTCCGCATGACGGCGACCGAGAGCGTTACATCGTTCGAAAACTTTCAATGCTTACAGGAATGGGCAAACAGCCACCTCTTCGACATGTTTCCAAAGGCGCTAGAGGATGCGGATGATGAACGCACGTATGGCCCGGAGATTATCTTGAAGTTCGAACTTGACTTCATGGCAACGCTACAAGATCTCAGGATCAACATTCTGGAGTTCGTTCGATACACATACCCCCTAGACTTTGATACGCAAGTCACCTTCTCTCTCGAGTGCGTGACCGACGAAGATTCCTACGAAGAAGAGCACACGGTCGAACTGCAAGAACTACGCAAGGAGTTCTTTCCTTTTCTCACAGGCTTGATGATGCAACATCCGGATTTCCGCAATCACGACTGTACCGCAATCTGGGTCGATGGACAAGGGACGCCTATCCAGGTTTGCTGTGCTCCGAGCAATGAGCCGCCATTCACAAACATGACACGCTTTTACACGCTCGATGAGATGCTTAGTCTTAGGAGTGGTGATCCTGACTACAGCGCTCCATATGGTGGGCAATATCTTTCCCCGATGCTGCGTTATAGCAAGTCGATGGCTGCATTATGGTATTCGCTACACGTTGTGGATTAGCGATGGATCGTGGCTACAGGAGCCAAGGAATAGTGCGACAAAATGGTGGATGGATACAAGCTTCGAATACGACATCATGGCGAGGAGACTTCAAATTGAGTGTGTAAAAGTTTTGGATTTCATTTTCTTCAGGGATCGGGGCGAGTAGTAGTCGAGCATCACATCACAGCTACAGCCAATGCGGCTTTTAGTGGCGTGTCACAGCGGGCGGCAACACCTTCATAGTAATAAACTTGAAAAAAAATTCAAATATTTATCGGTGAAATGTCCATATGTCCAGTGCACGCTGAAAAATCTTCTAGTTTCGATTTGGTAACGTGTGAAATGCAGATGGCCGGCGATAGTTTGCTCTTTCATGGACAACCAACCGCCAGAAGACGGTATGAAATAGCGACCCAGGAATGTTTACCTTCGACAGAACATGAGCGATGAGCACGTTCGCGTTCCTCAGCATCGTGATGAGGTTAGTGAATTACCACTTAGTACCCTCAACGTAACCGTAGTCCAGGCTCGTGGGATTTTCTTCATTGGTAGCGAGAAACACCCACTAAAAAGTAAAAGTGCGCGGCAAAGGTTGAATATCACTTCCTAATACTTTTCCGTCAGTGCCAGTGATCGTATATAAGTGCTATCGCGCGGTACACTCTGTCAATCCTCACCACAGCCCTCTCGTAACACCGCACAACACCGCACAACACCTCACACGAAAGTTCTCGCAGCCGAGTGTTCACCATGGCGGAAATTCAAATCCCGAAACTCATTCGTCGAGGTTACTCGAGGAAAGCCGACCCAACGAAGGTTTCACTTCTGCTCGACCTGCCACCGGAGTTGCGTAACTGCGTTTACGCACACTTGTTGGAGCGTAAAATGGGTCGACTCATTATTGTGAGTAATATCTCAGACACACCCTTTTGAATATCTTGCTCTTTCGCTATTGTATCCCATTTTTCCAAACCCATCCGTCGTACAATCCAGGCCTCTGATAAGGTCAAGTTCTTGTTCGTTACACGCACTGGAAATCTAGTGGATGAGCTTTGCTGATTCTTGTCGCCCACTTAGGTGAGGAGAGTACCGAGTTTGCGAGCAGAATTGGTGCAAAAAATGGCGGTCGCATTGCTCCGGTCATGTCGACAGATATACCACGAGGCATCCTCAGCCATGATGGCCAACAACAAATTTCGCTTGATCATCGAATACGAGCACAGTCTGTGCATTGATGATCTTAACGCTGTCTCCGTATTTCTGGTACGTATCCCAACCCATAGATACAGAATGAGTTTACTACCACGTGTTTCTAAGATACAGCGTACTGATACCCATATGTATGAGCTCTACTGACCATGTACCCGTGTATTTAGGACAATCTTGGCTCCCAATGTCAGTTTCTCAAGAAAATCGATCTATTCATTGAAAGCATATGCCCTTTCAATTGTCCCAAGGCAAGCAACAGTAACCTAGCAGATCTCTATCCCAACGACTTAGCTATCAGAGGGGCTGTTCACCTCACTTCTTTCTTGAAAACACTATGGTTCAGTCCACTTGTACCCTCGATACAAGTTTTTGCCAATATCAAATTGAGGAACTATCACAGTAGTGAATCTGTATTCGACTTAGACGCTGTCAAGATTATGTGGGCGAAGATTGGACACGAAGAGTTTATTAAGTCTCGTCTGAGCTTGATTAGCGACATCTTTGCCAAGCGAGATGGGAAGTCAGGATGCATGGTTCTTACCTGGCCAGAGGGAAGGAAACATTCCCGCAATTGGATCACATCATTCCAGTTTGACGAAAACGACAAACTCACGTTCAACCCGGTCCCGATCGAGGTTTATCCACATCGTCAAAGGACAGACGGATCTGATGCGCCGCTAGAGCTGCACGCAATCGACTGGGCCGTTCGGAGGAATATGGATACGGAGCTGTACTATCGAAGTCACCATCTTCGGATCACATTAGAATCCACGACCCGGAGAACTACATTCCAAAAGTTCGAAGCTCTGCATAAGTGGCTGCGGACATATCGCTGGGCAGCTATGCACATGAAGATAACACTCATTCTACACTTCGAAAAATCGGGCGCAGATGGACTGGCCAATGTCTCCTTCAGTGTCCTCGATCTGCTTCTCGTACTTTCACACGTCAAGGCATCCAATGTGGCAATCCAGGTTTCCTTCGAACACAAAGTGAACGAAACGGTACGAAGCGAGACGTACGATCTCTCGTTGAAAGAAGTCCGACTGAGATGTCTCTTTGCTCTCATACGAATCGCACCACTGTGTCATAGGCATTCACCCCTTCCTGCACTTTGGATGAATGGCCTTGGGGATATAACCGGCCCTTTCGTCTATGGTTCGAAGTCGACTATAGTCTTTGCCTCTAATGAGCACTGGAAGCGCGATTTGCGTAATGTGATGGCAAAGGACTCGCAGGCGACACATATCGAATACGATGCTGGGGGTCGAATAATGAGATCCAACGTGGACGATCAAAGGGGTTCGAAGAATCAGCTGGAAGTCTACTTGGAATACCTGAAGATGGTGGTGCGCTATCCACTGGAGCCAGAGATCTGTGCTGAGAACTTGTAAGTTGACTAGCCTTAAGGAGCAAGCTTAACACTGACGCACGAGCTTCCTTATACACTGACTACACGAGTAAATAGAGGATCCGATACAGCTGTCTGGTTTTGGAATGGAATCCTCGTTCCCAGAGCGCGCTATGACAACAGAATGGTCTCGATCAAATTCGTAGTATCTCTTATCTACTCGTAAGGGGCTTGTAAGCCGCAGACGCGAAAGTATTAGTATTACTATACATTGATGAAGTCAGCTCACAGTCTAGGAGTTCCATATTGTTTCCATCAACATGTGCAGAGCGCAGGCTTCCTATATGATGCCAGGTATTAATCCAAACTCCCCTAAAATCATTCTATTTGTATGAAGTCCTTAGAGGACTAGATGTACTGCGTATCTTCAATCATGCATCGTATCAGCGTACCCTATTTTTGTGCATTGGATGTTGAACGGAGCATAGCTGGCAACTTATCTTGCCGTCGTAAAGAAATCTGCTTCGGCGGAATTGTCGCTCATTCCGAGACGCACATTAATGAAAACATTCAAGCAGCGATTGATCCAACGAAGCAGACCCAGCGACAACATCCTTAAGCAAATCCCTCCTCGCAGAAACGGCATGGAAAATAGGATGATCCTCTCCTACGCAGATTTTCTCGTGCGCAAGCTCCTTCTCAATCCACAAAAGTGCCAGCTTCACATTTCCCAGCTCAAGACAATACCTCGCAGCATCATGGTACGAGGTTCGAAGCTCCCGATTCAGAACGCCCTCGGTCATCTGAAGTCCTGCTAGCCGTGTCGCAGTTTTCAATGCTTGAGCTGCTGTCATCTCTGTCCCGTACACACTCTGCTTGGCAAGCTTTTGATCAAGTTCGAACATCTCTTTGCGTCTTTCTTCTCTCTTTTTCCCCTCGGCGTCATTCCCACATGCCGCACACTGGCACACAAACCCCCACATGTCTAGCTTTGGCTGTCTCCAGTTTCGGAGTCGGCTCCCACCGTTGATGTACGAGATATATAGCTCTTCTCCCTCGGCAATATCTTTGACAGCGTGGAACGTTCCTCTCTCAATCGCGGGATTGAATTCGTAGTGCACGTTCGGAATGCATGAATGGTTGATGCGACTTGGGAGGAAATATACGCCGACCTCGAAGCTGTTTGCGTCATACACGCCAATAGCATCGCGCTCCCAGTTGGTAAGATCACCCCACCGCTTCCCCATATACTTCTTGACGACGTCTTTGCGTATTGATGGAGCAAAGGGGTGAAGTTCGAGATACCTTGCCTTGTCTTCTTTGGAAAGCTTGTTGACTGTGCTGAGGATCTCTGCGGGGTTTTCGCCGCCGTTCAAAGCGAGAATGAGGGGCTCTGAGAGGATGCGGGTCGCGCGGGGAATAGGTGCCTTTGCAAAGACTCCGAGTCCCTTGAATGGGGTCTGTCGAACCTCGATGAGATGCCTGGCATCGTCACTCTCTTTGGAGTGACTGTTGGAGTGGCCGTTGGAGTGGCCTCTAGAGGCGTTGCCATTTAAGCTGCCTTCGGCGCCCATGCTGATCGATTCTTGGCTTTCGGATGATGGTTGTAAGCTAAGCTGTTCCTCCTCTTCGTATATACTATCATCGAGTGGAGGTCACTGTCAGTAGAGTACTGTAAAATGTCTGCGACAGTACGTGCTGGCGATGAGGGGTGAGGAGCTGGCACCGAACACGGAAAAATTCTAACTTACTTGGTTAGGGTTACGTGGTCGGGAGACAGTCGCACGCTTATGTGGGTCCGTGGGTCCTTTTTTAGAAACTTTACCGATCCGATTAAGCCGACATGCACTATTCACGGATCATGAATTGAAGTTATAATTATTTTTGCTACAAAATGATACAAAATTACAATAATGCCATAGTGGGGGAAGCAAGGTTCGATAGTATTGAATGAGGGAGTGTTCAAGCACAGCACTAGGTGTTTTTACAGTACCAAGGCAAAGCATTGTAACATTTTCGCACGGTAGGTCTAAAGCTTCACACGACTCTTGAGATACAACTGTAGTATTTATAAATACTGTAAAGGTTGACTAGGTTTTAGTTTTCCACAAGCTAAATTTGTAATTATATCTCTCTAGAGCACTTTTCGTGCATCACAAAGTGGTAAACTACTACTATACTAGGTCGAAAGTCTTACAACCATTTCTCACCAAGATTGTCGGGAAAGTATTTCCAGGCTTTTAACATATCACTCTATAAGACTCATATCGAGCGATTATGGCGCAACAAGCTATTAGTTACATAATCATCTATCACCGCAAAGTGTTTTCCAAGTCAATCCAAGATCCTTAGGACTGCCGAGCCCGAATTAAAACGATGCAACTAGCCTCCCTCTCCCCGTAGGTGTGTCATAGACGAGAGTACATGCCTTACTGCAGTAGAGTATAGCCTTTTGTAGCAGTCTTAAAGATAGACTTGGCTTGCAATCTGACTAACGTTAGCTTGTCTGCAAACACTGGCCTATCTAATGCCCCTAGCACTATCGAACTGTTCGAAATGTTACAATAATAATAGGATCGTTGTAATCTAATTATATTGGAGCTTTCTGTTTTGGCTGGGCATAGTAATATGCCAAGAGAGACTGACACGTGGCCGATTTCTCTTACTAAACAATCATGCCACTATTAATCATGTTAACAACAACCTACCCGATAGGTACCAAAAACAATTCGAACGCGGCTGTAGCCTTTCGCATTATCTGCTATCGAAATAAGCGTGGTTTGGGCCACAAGATTGCGATCTTCATGGCATTTCGTTCCAAACGCTCCCAAACCCTCACCACACGTTTAAAAAAAAGCCGCAAAAAAGAACGCAGAAATAGCAAAAACAAATTCTACTGCATCGGCCGGGAATCGAACCCGGGGCTAGCCGAAGCTGCAAGCTAGGAGTGAATCCTAGCTTATGGCAACGGCTAATTTTACCACTAAACCACCGATGCTGTGATTTGATTTATGAATATTGAGGTAGGTAAGTCGTATATATAGAAGCAAAAAAAGGATCACATGAAGGCCTAGCAAGCTGTCAGATAATCGGTCCTCAGTTCACGAGAATCTATGGTGTAACGCGCTGAAAATTTCAAAGTGTTTGTGTGGGGACACGGTGTGGATAAAAGGCGCGAAGCTAGCACAATGAGGCAGGATATCCGCAACATACACGAGTTGATTCGCAGGGTGGTGCAACACCAATACGGACATAATGACGAGAAGAGTAGATCTCTTGTAATCGTAGTGAATTTCAGTTAGAGAATCAGTTTCGCATTTTGTTACTTATTGTTCACCACATACAAAATAGGCATTTTACACTAGTTTGCAATTCTTTTCTATTTGATCGAACACACGCTTCTCTATTCGTACTCATTATCCATTACGACACATGATTTCTTTAGCTCACCAAAAGCGCTCCCGTACGCCAACGGGTATGTATATACGACTATCATTATCTACATGAATTGTTCCCAAAACACCCCAAAACAGCCAGTGCAAGAAATGTCCCAATCCGCTTCCCCAGTCTCAGTAGAGATGGTACGGCGATATCATCTTTGATCTCCCGCGGTCGATGCAGAAGAAATTCTCGACCCCCAAACAGAGACGCGGTGACGCCAAATCTGATGATGTGAAAATCTTTCGCTGTACCTTACAAAAAATCCCAGAATAGCGCGAGTTGTTGTTAATGGCTCCCGTGCTTCAAGCTGCAATCATAGTTCCAGGACTTTAATTCTCTTCACGTAGCGAACAGCCCACCAAGTTTCTCGTTCAAACCTGGTGTTGCCACCTCGGTCGCCGGCGTCGTAACCTGCGGCACAAGTCCCTTCATCATATACACTAAATCAGCCGCCTTGAACGGCTTTTGCATGACACGATCCTATCTTCGTTAGTCACTTCGCACTCGGGGCCATATAAGATAGTTGACTTACCGCGCCCGCAGTCATCGCCGAATCGATCTGCTCCTGCCTCACATTAGCCGTAACGGCAATTATCGGAAGCCTCCCTCCGCCGCGATTGCTGATCTCCATTGCCTGCCCCAGCAACCCTTCGCCCTCAAGCTCTCGCTTGCGTATCTCTTGCATAGCAGCCAGTCCGTTCAGCACCGGCATCTCTAGGTCCATCAACACGACATCGAAAACTTTCTTCTCTAGCATGTCTAGAGCTTCAAGCCCGTGGTTCGCTACGTCGACAAGGCACCCCGCTTTCTTCAACTGCTTGCCCAACACCTGCTGATTGATGATATTGTCTTCTACAAGCAGGACTGCGAGTTGCTGCGGCGCGGGACCAGTACCGCCACATTCGTGGAATAGTTCGCCTAGAGTCTGCGGTCTCCGTTCCACACGACGAGTCTTAACGTAGAATCCAAATACTGACCCTCGCCCTAAGCTAGAAGATACGCCGATCTCACCACCTTGTTTCTCAGTCAACTCCTTTGAGATGAAGAGTCCAAGGCCGCTGCCGCCGTACCTGACGTGCGTTTTCGTATTTGCCTGGCGGAAACGTTCGAAGACTTTGTGAATCTCTTTGTCGCGGAGTCCAATACCAGAATCTCGCACAGTGAAGGTGAGGTACATGGATTCTCCGGTTCCCCATTCGGAATTCGTGGTGACATCTCCCGTCTCTTTACTTTTGCTTGCCCAAAATGTGTCAGTGGGGAAAAAATCCCTAGGACGAGCTTTACATGCCCCGAATCGCACGGAAAGTACGGGATCTTTCGACGATTTGACGAATTTGATCGCGTTTGTCAAGAGGTTGATAAATATTTGAGTAACGCGTGAAGGATCGAAGTATAGGTAATCGACGTTGAGCTCAGTGAGTGAAACGTCTTGATCAACTGTGTAGCGGATCTTGTTACTTTTGAGCTCGGGTTCGAAGATGGAGATGATGGAATTTATGAGCTTTGAGGGGCGTACGGCGCTGGGTGTGATGGAGAGGAGCATGGAATCGAGTTTGCTGAGTGTGAGAACGTCGTCGATGATGCGTTTTTGGTGATTGGCACATTGCAAGATGATGTTGGCGGATGCGAGGTTGTCGTTTAGTGCTTCGATGCAGGGGTTTGGAATGTCAGCAAGCAGAGTGTGGCATTCTTCGACTGCATTGGCGATTCCGTCAGCGCAGTGCACGATCGCTGAGAGTGGGTTGCGCATTTCATGTGATACAACGTCGATGAAGGCTTCTTGCTGCCGCTTGGCTTCTCTTGCTTCTGCGGCTAATCGTGCCTGGAAACTCTGCGCCCATTTGAGCCTGCTGATATCAGTTGTGCACGCCATAATTGATTTAACCTCCCCGTCTTCACGATATGGAAAGGCGAGGACCTGTAGCTGTGCTGGCTCTGCGTCTCCGATAGGTGAAGTGTAAAGTCGCTTCAAACGCAACTCAACACTGACATGATTAACGCCTGCAATGAGATTGTCCCATACTTCTACAGCCTTGATGCGATCCTCATCGAGCCAGACATCGAAGTGTGTACAATCTCCTCGCTGGTTCTCTGCGGGCACCCCTGAGAGCTCGTAATAATGATCGTTGCCCCATATTATATGGCCATCGAGCGATATATGGACCATACCGACCGAAGCGTGTTCGATCAAATGTCGGAGCTTCATATCACTGAGCGCGAGATCGTTTTCCAGTTTCTGCTGACGGACCTTCGTTTGCTCCATGTTGACAGCTGTGGAGAAGAGACTCGATACCATCCGGCTGAGGTCCTTTGTAAACTGATGGCAATTTTCGTCGTGCGGCCGGCAGGGATTGGCGCCTGTAATGAGATAGCCGAGTATGCGCTTTCCGCTCGTTATTGGCAAGATTGCAATCTTTTTCGACGGTGAGCCCCAACCGGCCCACGAAATGGAGTCAAAACGGTCGTCGTAGTCAATAAAAGTGGGCTCCAAGCCCGCATGCCTGCAATCGGGGGATAGTCCTTCATCACTGTGGATAGCCTGCCCATCTACTATCAGATTGTGTCCTTTTGGCAGTCCAATGTGACCCCTGAGCCGCAGGACACTCGATTCCGAACTCTCTTCCACCTCGTACAGTATCGCTAGTGGTATATCCTCGCCGTTCGTTTTCAGAACTTCCAACAAATGGCTGCACACGGCGTCGAGACTGAAGTCGGGCACAGAGGCGAGGCGGTTCAGAAGCATCGTTCGGCGGTCGGCGAGGCGCTGGCTTGTGACTTCGAAGAGCGAGTTGTAGAAGCCTTCGGGCTGGTTCGTGGGACCGTTGCCGACTGTCACATATTAGCCAGTGTTTCGGGGCTTTGAGATGCAGCATGTACTTGGAACAAAGTTTCCATTGAAGAACGCCCTGCGCAAAGTCAGCGTAGGCCAATGTGGGTAGCGCGAATGCTCACTCTTCTTTCCATCCTTTCCGCTGAACCATCAATGAGTGAGCCGACGAATAATCCACTCCGCTTCCCTGCTCGCGTGCCTTGTCAAAGTACGGCTTGATCTGCGTCCACAGATCTGGGTAGCCTTCAGGAAACGCAGCGCCCATGAGGCCCGGGTGGGCATGGGCTGAGAGAGGCATGTATGCTTCATTGTAGATGGCAACGAGATGCGGCCCCCTGTTTCTGTCAACATCCCCCATTGCTTCATTACGATATCGCTTTCTCATACCACCACAAGCAGGCCGCGCGCGAGTCTGCGAACAGCATACACGTAAAGATGCGCAGCGTATGGTTCCATTCCTTCAACGGCCCCAATCTACTTTTGCCCCAGTCTGTCTGGCGGAAAAAGCGCACATGGTCGGTTTGCGGGAGATCCTCTGTCCAGTCGTACTCCTCCGTCTCGCCCTCTGGCTTCGGGGTCAGAAGCTCGGTGGTTGTGTCCCCCCTCTCAGGCGGGGGCGTGTGTTGTTGTTGCATGCGACCGACAAGACGCCTCTTCACGGAGGCGCAGACGCATTCTTGAGACGGTATCTAACGAGAGAAGAGGCCTGAGCGATGCAGACTCTCCTCCACTGGTGCCGCCTCGTTTCGAATTCCCTCCACACGGCCGACTAATGCCAAATCAATGGAACGCTGGACCCGGACTTTCGTCGGTTTGGTCTAGCCGCATGTTCTGTTCGATCCGATAAGCGAGATCGGTGATGCATCATGCAGGCCGCTCCCACATTATTGCCCAACTCTCGTCGTCTGTCTCTTTAGCGTCGCAAGGAGGCCGCGAGAGAGCTGCGAATAGCATAGCGTCTCGGGAGCGTCAACTGTAAGCGAGCGGGCCATCTTGGATCGCATTGCTGTGCGTTGAGACGCATCTAGGCCGGTCCTCCCCACATGAAGATCATGATGCTCACCGGATTTCGACAAAGACCCATACATCTACGGTGATAGGAAATGCCGAGGTATTCCTAGAACTACGCACCCCAATACCCATTGGTAGTCCGCGTCAAGTGTGACAACACTCAAATTCAAATGAAACGTATGAAAGGTATGAGAGGTGGATAGGAAACAGTCTACACTGATTCGATCGACGCCTAAGCATGGCTGAGGTCATCGAGAGCCTGCCCCACACCATACCCCCCGGTATCTGCAATCGTCTCACCCCAAAGTTGCTCCATGACCTTTTTGCCTTCCTCAGTGTACATCAAGGCATGGAACCTAGGACAAAAGTCAGCCCGCAATCCAATAATTCCACGCATTCCACAGCACTTACGGGTAGTTCTCCCAGTTGACAATGAAGCTCCCATGCGATTCTTTCCCTTTGACGACCGCCGCATCAACATATGTCCAGGCGCCTTGCTCCGCCGTTCGTCCCATGACAGCACTCAAGACTCCGATCACTATTTTAGCAGCTGCGGGCACATCCTTCGAGAATCCTGTCATAGCGCTAAATCCGGGATCAACATTGTTCACAACAACATCATCCGCCTTGACGAGCTGGCTCATTAGAAGCAGCAAAACCTTTCCACGCCTTGCCAAGCTCTGAGAGAAACGGGGTAATTTTGCGCTCGGGAAACTTGGGGTGCAAACCGATGGCTGAGCCCGAAATTGTGAGACGGCCAGGTTTGGAGGATTTGAGAAGGGGAAGCAGAAGGATTGATAGAAGGGCTGTGGATAGGTAGTTCACTTGTAAGATTTCCTCATGGCCAGTAGACTTGGAGTATTTGGGTTCGAAAGCGTTGATGCCGGCGTTGAGAATGGCGATGTCGAGGCGAGGGAGTGTGGTGCAGCGTTGGGCGAGTGCTTGAACTGAGTGGTAGTCGAGCATATCCAGGATCCACACATCGACAATAATGTTTGGGTGGGCTGTACGTAGCTCAGTGGCGAACTGCTCGCCGCGCTCGATGGATCGGACAGCCAGGATAAGGCGGGCGGGGTGGAGCGTAACGAGGATTCTTGCGCAGGAGGCACCGAAACCACTGGTTGCACCAGTGATGAGTATAGTTTTTCCGTCGAGGGTTTGAACGGCTGAAAAGGGGCGGTCTTGATTCCGTGCCATGGCGCACATGCGCTTGAGCTCTGAGCGTCCGGGAGTGAGAGTGACGGAGGCCATTTGAAAAAACTCGAATTGACTCTATATCAAAAGAGAGAACAATTTGCAGGAAAGACAGCTGTCAGTACAAGCGAGGTAGTTGCTGAACTTGGTTGAGATCCAGATGCTGCGGAAGCGAAAAGTGCTGTGACGGAGCCGTCTTATATCAATACCTTGCCAGCACCCATAATCGTTTCTAGGGACTTAACTCCGTCAAACGCAAACTTATGTGTGAAGTTTCCAAATCAGGTATACATGTTGGGCGGTGATAATGACTTCCAATCAGAGGAGTCAGGCTAGTCCCAGAATAGTGTTTGATGTGGTCGTTCTGCCTGTTTGGTAGGAAAGGACGCCCGTAGATAAGCACTGTGTAGGCTCCACACCTGCCTGAGTCTGCTTCTACTCTACGTGTTTTTCACGGCGACGCTTTGCTGCAGAGGGTGGTCGTTAGGGGAGACGAAATTCTGCGAGCTGTACGTTGAAATGTTTCTTTGTTCGGCGATGAAAACTACTCCCCAAGGGATAGCCCTTTTTACTCATTGATGAATGTATCGATGCTATGCCAACGTTTCTCGTCCGCGTACCTAGGCAGGCTGAGTAAATGATATCTCCAGAGCATATCCTCCGCTGTTAAATCCTTACACTTCGCAGTCCCTAGCTCCGACAACCTCAAGTACTCCTTCCTCCATCTTTCCTGCTCCTCCTCATCCTTCTTTCGCGCTTTGATCCGGACATTGTACTCCTGCCCTTTACATCGTTGACGCTTGCATCTTCCACCGCAAGTCCTACATCGCCATTCATCGGGACCACAGCTACGGAATGCTCCAGAAGGGTGTCTCCATGAATAGCTTCCATACCTTCGACTTAGTCTATACTGGCTCACATCGTGTTGCTTCATATCGTATACGTCGTTGGTGAGCATGTTGTCTTCCGCGATACCAGGTCGAACGTTTCTCGAGTAGTGTGTGTGGAAAACAGCACAGTGGTACATTGTTATCGGGTCAATGAGATAGTCGGATTTGAGTAACATGGTGTTATCGCACTCTTCATCGTTTGCTCCAATAGCAATGGTTTGAATACCCCCATCCATGCATCGTCTGATCAACTTCTCACCAGCCACAGTCGCTGCATGCGCGCGAGATATGTGAACCTCGAGATCTAAGCGACTCATGTACCTGAAATGCCATTTTGTTTCCGCATCCGTGTAGTCCTCGGGTGTGCGCGCTTCGATATCGGCAATGAGCATGTCCAAGACACGGCTATCCTCTAAGCTGGCCGCGCCGAGGAGAAAACGATGACGGGGCGCACCTTTCTTGAGATCCTCTGGTGATGATTGATAAATACAGGAATGAAGGTTGGCGTAAAACTGCTCTAGGTCTTTTTCACGGTGTGTGACAGTTCGTATGTATGCTGTACGAAGTGGAACGGGCGTACGATCTGCCATGATGGTGTTTATTTTGAAAGATGAGAGAGAAAGGGAAGTACGTCTGGCGCTGATATTTAGTACAAATAGCGAGCTGTGAAAATGTAAGAGTCATGAAGAGTCATAATGTTTCACCACGCTTGCTGATCACGACCTGTGGATAGAGCGCCTGAGCCTAGCATATGTCAATCAACATCAACAGGCTTGGGAAAAAGCCAACTTCTCTCTCATGGTATCAAGACATCAGGTACATTCATTGCTCGCTAGACAATAGTCAGCATCGTGCAATTCTGCAATCAGTGAATACTATTCCAAATGCGGTTTAGCGGCTCCCAACATGAGACTAGCGCGCTAGGTCTGTTGTATATATGGCGAAGCCCTCCAAAGCTTAGGCCGAAACACCCCGCGGAAAGACCTCGTACCAGTAAAAGGTGTTAAGGAAAAGCCACCTCTTACTTCAATCAAACTATGAAGCTTATAGAGCTCGATGTATTAGTTAAGGAGAAAGTGATACGCAAAGAAAGCCTCCTGTTCGCGGTCGACGTGCTCGAGCGCTACACGGAAGCCAAACTAAGCACATAACCCTTCAACATAGGATGACGACCTGTGAAAAAATCGGGACCACAATCGATTTCCAGATTTAACGGCGTCTGCATCTGTTCACATGTGGGGCGCATCTACCGCATGCAGGTACAACACTTCAGCCGTAAATTAGTTGCGTATATTGCCTAACAATTATTTACTATCTA
The DNA here is from genome assembly GCA_010093635.1 of Massarina eburnea CBS 473.64. Classification (NCBI taxonomy): domain Eukaryota; kingdom Fungi; phylum Ascomycota; class Dothideomycetes; order Pleosporales; family Massarinaceae; genus Massarina; species Massarina eburnea. The sequence goes on along the minus strand of MU006790.1, from coordinate 86,728 downwards.
CAAAATGCCTATATACACTCTTTATATCATCTGCAGCGATGAACAACCGCAATCCCCGCATACATATTAGATAAATTCCCTATTCCCTAAAAGATCAAAATCGCATCGCAATTGTTACTTCACAATGTTGCAATACCTAGCGACAGTGCTGACCCTCGTGGCAGCAACTACAGCTCATTGCGAGCTCCATCACCTTTCCGAAGCGGTGGAATCGTACCTTGATGCCCAGAAGACCGGCCAAATAGCCGCATTCGCCGCGCGTTTCGACAATGCCAGCTGGATCGGCTACTACGAGAACGCGAAAAAGGTCCCCGTCGAAACTAGTATCTTGACTAAGCCTCTCGCTATATCGCACACTCGATCTATTCACGACCTCACAATCTGCTCTACCTTCACCGAGGTCGTTGTGAACAGCACAACCGACCTATACGTAATTGGCACACAACTGCGCTTCGCGAACCACCAGATCAACAAGGTCGATTCGCTGATCACCAAACCTGGTGACTGGCTCTTCAATGTAACTGGCACCGCGTACTGGACCGCAAAGGAGAACTGGGACCCCATCCCCGTAGAGAAGCAAGACTCGCGCGACACAATCAGGAAAGCTGCTGACGCGTACTGCGATCTTTTCAACAACCCCAACACGACTGTTCCTTGGGGGACCCCCTGCGTCCGTCTTGAAGGTGGCTTGTACGGCAACCCTGGGCCAAATGGTAGTTGTGCTGTTGGCGTGCCGACTGGAACGCCGCTTACGAATCGTCGATATGTGATCGATGAGTCAATGGGGAGCGTGGATGTACTTTTGGACTTTGGGAAAAGCAAATGGCCGGATAGCCATCAATTCAGGATCGAAGGAGGGAAGATTCGGTACGTTCATACATTGACGCACTGTGGGACGCCGAATTGTGGTTTGTCGACGAATGGAACGATGTTGAGGAGGCTGTCTTGAATGGGGGAAATGGTTTATAGAGATTTGGAGTTATTACAACCAGGGATGACTGAAGGAAGCGAGGAATACGCGAGATCGAGCACTATAGAGTGCCTTCAAAGCGAATGGGAGCATTTCAAGAACGGACTATACGTACCGGTGCCCGTACAATCTTCGCCACTTACAGTACTACGTCATTATATTTGGAACTGAAGTTGATCACATTGCGTACTTTTTTAGTGAGGAATGGGATGAATTAATCCGAACATTCTAATCAACTTTGACCCAGTGCTAAAGTGTTTGAACATCATATATAACCTGAACGAGCGACATGTACTCTCCATACACCCATCGACCCTCAAAAATCATCCATATAAACGGGAATAGGTTGCTCTAGAAAGTAACGGTGGGGCCACCAGGAAGTTCGGTGAGCCCTAATCCCCAAGTTAGCATTTTACATACACCAGGAATCGACTAGGAAAGAATACACTTACAATCATTGACAGGCTCCTTGACGACTTGCCCCTTTGCACATTGGGTAGCCAGGGATGAAGTCTGAGTCTTGAGTGACTTGCAAGCATTACCGCTGCATCGGGCATCAAGAGCCTTTTGCAGGACTCCATCCTTCCACCCAAAAACGTAGTCGCCATGCTGGCCATATCCAGTTCTGCCATGCATCAGTACATGGGCTATTCATTGATCAAGACTGAAACTTACCCATCACCCATGGAGTACACAAACGGCTGCGAGCCATCGGCAGGCCAGAGGTTCTTGTCAGAAAACACCGTAGTATCCCACATAACCTCATACATGAGCTGAGGAAGCTTGACTGGGTGCGTGGACGGGCATGGACCACCAGACTCGAACGAACCAGAGCTGGGGTATGCGACATGCTCTTTGTGCGATGGACTGTCGATATTCTTTCCATCCCAGCACCTACCATCACATTAGCACATATTCTACTGGTATACAACTGGAAATCATACGTTGGGAAAGTGATCGTCGTCCTGATGCCTCCGCCGCATTGCTTTTTAGGAAGATCAACTGTGTCATCACCTGTGCATGGCGCACCACCGAATGGATCCTGCTGCTTGTTTGAGAAGCAACGATGGCAGATTTGCTTCTGCATGCCATCCTTTGTTCTAAGTCCAGCATCGCCTACGAGCATACGGAACCTGATGGATTGTCAGCCAGTAATGCATTTATCAACCATAGGAACATTCACCTACCCCTTGGGGAAAGCAGTGACCTTGCTCTTTCCATCGTATGGTGGAATGTAGTAGACGGTGACACCCTCCTTGCCATTAAGACCTAGATTAACCATCTGTGGTACACGCTTGTACGTTCCATTACGGGCTCGGAAGTACAGGTTTGCGGTCCAGTAGTTTGAGAAGTCCTCAGAGTAGTCGCAGCTGGTACACGTGGACGTTGTGGCGGGATCGTATTCAATGGCCGTCATGGTGGTGTTGAAGGAATTACCGCCTACAATCTGATGTCTGTAGAAGTTAGTGGGTGTACTACCAGTGGTATTTAGAATACATACAGGTGCGTGGAAGGAGCAACACCTGGCTGTACCAAAGGATCGATCCGATCGATAACAAGTTGAGAGCACTGAAAACGCATCATAGCCGCCTGTGCAAACTGTCGGGCCATGAGTCCGTTAGCCGGAGCAGCCTGCACATCTTGCGCCGCGAGGGCGAGCGAGAAAATAACTGCTTTCCACTGCATGTTTGCTTTCAAACTCAAAACCCAGAAAGTAAGTGAATGACTTCAAGATGACTAGAGAGAAGTTCGGATGCGAGCGAGACTTAGTGACATTTTGAGTTCACGGAAGCCTGCACGTTTGCACTGCCGGTATCACTACGTGGATCCCTCTCCGCATCATGTGGAGAGCTTGTTGAGCATATTGCGCACGCGTCTACGCCTATCGGATATTGTTGTGGTGAACTACCGTAAAGTGATGGTTGATTGTTCATATACTTCAACGTGTTGACCAATAAAACCCTTTCGCTTCGCCTCACCGTGTGAATTGCCGAACAGGGAATCGCAAATACTGACGAATCAGTAGTAGGCTTCTACCACCTCATGGACCAAGGGAAGATGGAACAAATTAAAGCGCAAAGAGTAACGACTGGAAGGATACTAAAGAAGACAAATGCAGACATCCTTACCTAGTTCACTCATGAAAACTCTATAGAAGCATGCGGAACATTACTGGTCTATAAATTATGATAAGCATTCTTAAGAGGCTGAGTAACAAAATATTACATGATGTTCCCGAAAAGCACCTTTCAATCTTGTCAGTGCATCGTGGCCATATCTATTGTATATCGAAGCAGCCTCTTAAAGTACCAATTGTGAGTATAACGTTCAAAACGGAGCGAACTTCATAGAGTAAGAGGAATTCAATATGACAAGATACAAAATGAATATTATACATGAATCATCAAAGAACAAAACCAAATAATACCGCTACAATCATAAGACCTCTTTCCTCGTTCACGTTCGTAAGATTCGCTTTCGTAGCGATGATTTTCTCATTGAAGAACAGCGCTACCTTTCCTCAGTCCCGGTGAAGTGCTTGTGCCTCTTGATCTTCCTGCGTCGCTTGGTGAAAGACCGCTGGTTGAGAGACGCCCGCGGCTCGGAGTGGCGCTCAAGCTGGCTCTGTTCGATCGCGAAGTCGATACTTTTCGTGGGGGCTGGTCACCGAAAGGGATACCAGCATGATGGTGGCGGGAGAAGATGTTGCAACCCATTTCGATGTTGGTGTGTAGGTGTTCGGTATGTTGTTATTGTTGGGTGAGTTGTAGTTGCGTGTGCTGATTTTTGGTATGTATATGTATTGTGGATCTCGAAGTCGAGGGCGATGCAATGTTTTGTATTTGGTTGGAGAGGATAGAGGAGTAATGAAGTGTGTTTGATATTCGATATTCGATACTTTAAAACTGGCTACCATACCCCCTTATATATTTCTCCTTGCTCGCATGCCTTTCCACCATCACACCACGGACTAATGATAGCGGATCAACTTGGGTCTCGAGAGACTGCATGATCCAAGCACATGACATAGGCCAATCCACCTAACGCAAACTAAACACTTGGCACATCGACCCATCGCAACCCAGACCTTGTTTCGAATGGAAACCTCAATGCAATAATGAGCTCTCTGGACTCTTTATGGCGGTGGGCGGAGTTAACTTGGCGCAGGCGGAATCTTTCCCTCGCTCGGCGCTGGTCCAAAATTCCGGTGCCTTTTCAGGGTCGCGGAAACCCCGGGTTCTCCGGTGGCTATGCTGTGGTATTCTGCGATGAGGTGATAGCTAAGCAATGATAGCTAAGTGGAGGTACCAGAGGGGCTTAGCTGTTGCTTTTTCATTATGATCATGTTTGTGGATCTTAAGTGGGGGAAAATCTGGGGAACAATTTCTGGTGCGCAGAACGGAAAAGGGCCGATTTAGGTCCTTCTCGGCTATTCATCCATTTTCGTGGCGCTACTGGAAACTTCTATGGAGGCGTGGATTTCAGATAGCTTGACGTAGGCATATATCTGGGGAAGGCGGAACCATGTAGAGGCTTGGCTATGGGTGGGCGGTGGGGATAGAGATTCCTGATAGGAGTCTCGACTAGCTCATGCATGAGATCACACGACGAGCCTGGTTTCAGAGACTATTCTATATCTTCGACTGGCCAGTGATAGTCGAGTATCTTAGCCTTAGCATCTTTCAATTTCCGACAATATGAAGCGAGGCAGGCATACAAAGAAGAAGTAGACATGGAAGATGCAAGTACGATAGTACTCTATTGGTCTATCTAGAAGCGTGACCAATGCACAGTTGAGGCAAAGCTTAACAATTGAATATAACAGAAAGTGAAGCAAACAAAATGCGTAGTCTATCGCAAGATCATCAAACCATGGTCGGAGAAAAGAAACCAAGTACGAAAGCGTACTAGACTAAGTCACCCCCAGATTATCCCCAAGCACCTTTCACGCGAGTGATCAGCTCACCAGCTAACGGAGCAGTTGCTATGCTTATTGACACCATCACGCTGCGTAATGATCGGAATAACGTTGTCACTGAGCCCGACTTTGGGTCCAGCGCGTCGCTCTTCCACACTCCTTTTCTTGCCATCGACAGACACTTTGGCACTGGGCGGCATGCGATGCGTACACTGGGCGTCCTGGCCAGGCTTGAAGTAATTGTTTCCCTTACCATTTGCGATGGCACGACTGATAAGTGTGGCATACTGATGAAAGATGTTGTTCCACTTCGGCTCGATCCCGGCATATTGTCCCGGTACGTTCTCGTTGTACACGGCGATAACGGTGTTCTGCGCCACATTCTCGACCATGTTACTCGCGGCGTAGTTATCTGACACGTTCGGATCTTTGTCGTAGTTGTTCCAAAAATCATCAGATGATGATATGGGCTTGCCGTCGTAGGCGCCGGATAGATCGACAGAATGACCCGTTTCGTGGATGATAACGGGGAGCATATCATCGTCGGGCTTGTTGAAGACAATATTGCCGTCTGTTTCGAAGGCCCAGCCACCCTCGGCCGGAACGTCCAAGATGTGGCGGACCCATTGTCGCATCTGAATAGGGACCTTGCCGAATTGGCGGGCCATGCTGTCGATAGTGATGCCGGAATTCTTGTGGTGGCAGAAGACCCAAGGGTCCCCGCACTGTATAGCAGTCAGATTCATGTTGAAAAGATGAAAAGAATTTACGTACGTCTGCATAAGTAACGTCCCAAATCTCGAAGTCCTTTGGGCTTGTCTTAGTGTCCGACGCAAGATTTTTGCATGCTTGAGGGATCCATCCGGACTGCCACTGTGACTTTGTGTATTTGGTCTCAGGGAGATTCTTGTTGAGGCCGTCCTTCAAGTAATCAATGTTTTGGTTGAGGACGGGCTTGGTGAGTTTAGCACCAGTATTGTCCGTACTACGTACGGCGCTGCCTTCTCTCAATTGCCTGTCCTCAATTCCCCTGCTCTCGGTTCTCTATTCTCCACCAATGATTCCATGCCATGTGGCAGGTCACGTGACTAGTCACATGCAGGTCACGTGCAGGTCACGTGTAAGTCACATGACTAGCTAGTATATAGAGACCTCTCGTACGTAGATAGAAGAATAAGATAAACCTGAACTAATTCATCTCGCCCTTGTTATTTCCTTTAAGCGTACGGTACTCCCTGCTGGTCCTGGCATAGGACCGTACACCTGGCTCTACTCCCTGCTAGTCCTGGCATAGGAGAGCTCCAAATCCTATCTCTATTCATAGGGATAGTCCTCCTAACACTAATTAGTGTTGTCTTTCTACTTAGGTAGATGACACAAATTAGCAAGGGTGAAGGTAGAGCCTAGTCTAACAGGAAGTCAGACCTCTACACCTCTTCTACGTTTGGGAGAACCTAGGAGAGAAGATTAACTTATCTTGTACGAAGAGCGGGATGCTCTTTTGTACGCTGAAGAGGAGATACCTACGACAATTGCTGTACGAGTTACTACTGCTGTAGCTTATCTACCTACGGCACCCTACGACAACTACTGTACAAACTACCTACGTACACCTCTCTGTTAACTCTGCTGTACGAGCTGCTACCACTGCTGCAGCTTATCTACTTACAGTACCCCTCTGAAAACTCTACTGCACGAACTTCTATTTAACTAGCAGTAGTACCTCTCTATTACAGTAATGGCTAGCGCATTATACAGAAGCGCTAGGCCTACATGCCCTACACCTCCTACCCTTACTGGCGAATCCTCGTACGATGAACTCGCGAAAGAAACCTAGGTACTAGCAGAAATCCTACAGAAGGACACTAGCCTCAAATTCTGGACAGAGAAGCTAGACACCAATCCTACAAGGATACAGCTATCCTCGTACACAGCTTAAATACTGTCAGATTACTGCACGTTAAGATATTAGGGCTCCTTCCTAGTAGAATGTTTCTGCGAAGACTTTAACTGGCAGGTACCTTAGTTTAACAAGGTCAGCCGTACGATTTGAGAAGAGCTTCTTATTCTGCTCTAAGAACGAGGTATCTATCTGTACAATGAAGAGGATACCTAGAGCAGCTAGCTCTATGGTATCTTACAGAGAAGGTACAGGAGAGGACCGCGACAGGCACCCTGTACGAAGGAGCAGCTCGCGCAGCACCTATCCTCTGTACGTACGCAATTAACAGAAGCTCTGCTGTCCCTTGTACGAACAGAAGCTCTGCTGCTATCCTCTGCACGAGAAGCTCTGCCGTCCTCCGCACAGGAAGCTCCTCTGCTATCCTCTGCACGAGAACCTCTGCCGCTGTCCTCCGCACGAGAACCTCTGCTGCTATCCTCTACACGAGAACCTCTGCTGCTGTCCTCTGCACGAGAACCTCTGCTGCTATCCTCTGCACAAGAACCTCCGCCGCTATCCTCTGCACGAGAACCTCCCCTGCCGCCACCTCCCCTGTTAGGTCTCCTGCTTGAACCCGCGCCCCTCTGTACGCAGCTCTCCTGCCTACAGTCTCTACCTACCTATCCCCGTACGATCACCTGTACAAAGTTTGCCTAGGGGATAGGAAGGAGAAAGGACACCTATACAGGAAAAGCGTACGGATTATCTCAAACAAAGTTTAAAGCTTGAACGATTGACCCCCTCTACTGAAAACGCCGTACGAACAGCCACTGGCACCTCCTCTCCCTTGATTGAACGATCCCTCGTACGAAGCTCAAATAATCAATCCTCCTCTCCCTTGATTGATCCTCCTCTCCCTCGTACGAAACTTGAACAATCAATCCTCCTCTCCCCCTCTCTGTTGATTTTGCCGCACGATAGATTAACAGAGCTTACTTTAGACAACGATTTCAGTTCTATCTCGTACAGAGAGCTGTAGGAGGTTAGGCAGCGTGATACAACGAAAAGTAAAAAGTTCCTAGTGTCCGTACTACGTACGGCGCTGCCTTCTCTCAATTGCCTGTCCTCAATTCCCCTGCTCTCGGTTCTCTATTCTCCACCAATGATTCCATGCCAT